>WEKX01013186.1:0-13208 GCA_013390025.1 Pitta sordida
CAACTTATAAAAAGAACAAGTTGAACAGTGCAAATACCTTTAGGAATAGTTACAGGGGGATAATTAATAGATACCATAGCATGAATTTGTCCTGTAAAATCTGCATCAATTACACCAATTTGGATTGTTAGTCCTTGCAGAATGCTACTAAAACTTCCGGTTAACAAGGCACTCATTCCTCTCCCTATAGGTCCTTTACACAATGTGTCTTATTGTAATTGTTACAGTGTCAGAGGTAGATACATNATGCAAATTATCTGTGGTCGCTGTGCAGTCAGTCTTTGACCGATACACCTATGGTGGGCCAGTAGAACCAATCCTTCTGTTTTTGGGACACAACTTATAAAAAGAACAAGTTGAACAGTGCAAATACCTTTAGGAATAGTTACAGGGGGATAATTAATAGATACCATAGCATGAATTTGTCCTGTAAAATCTGCATCAATTACACCAATTTGGATTGTTAGTCCTTGCAGAATGCTACTAAAACTTCCGGTTAACAAGGCACTCATTCCTCTCCCTATAGGTCCTTTACACAATGTGTCTTATTGTAATTGTTACAGTGTCAGAGGTAGATACATCCATCCCTGCAGCCATGCTGGTCTTTCTGGCAAGGAGGTCACATAGGGCTGGCTGTTCTCTCTGTTCTACTCTGCCTCACACAGTAAGGTCGGTGAGTCTTCCACCTCAGTGCTGCCACATCTCTTGGTGGGCTGCCACCTCAGCCACTACATCTCTTGGTGGCCCGCCTCAATGCTCCTGCATCTCTTGACGAATCGTCGTTGTATCACAAAAGCGGGGTTCGTCTGCACCTTACTGCAAATGGGAGGCCCTCCACAAAAGAGGGTGGGGAAGGGCGACCTGTTTGAGCACCAGATGTTGTGAAGAGCCAGGCAGAAGTCATTCATGAGTCTTCATAGAAGTATGGTGAAAGCTTCATTTATTATAAACATACTAACCCCTTTATCCCCTCTCTACTTCCATACATATGCCACACAAGGCTATCACGCACCTAATCCTACTCTAACATTGGCTACTATACTAAATGCACACGCCTTAATTAACTTTTTGATTGGAGAATACTCTAGGAGCACCCGGCAGCACTTTCCACATTCCTCATCCCCCTTATCTCTGGTAGTTTCTTTCTTTAGCTGGATTCAACATCGAATTACCATGATTACCTTGGAAAGTCCCGAAGTAGAGTGAATACTTTTTTGTGCCCTTGCTCCTCTAAAAATTCTTCTACAAAACATGAAAATCCAGAAGTTCAAGTCCTAAACAGATTTGTCTGTGTTATTTTCCCTGATCTGAAAGGCAGGAAAATGCTAAATACATATGCATTAAGTGCAGTATGTGAGTGGCTGTGCTTCTGCAAGGGTGTGTGTGGGTGTAGAAAACAAATCCAACTTACATTCCAATGTCCCTAGCTCATATATGCCATAGCCATAGCACAAAAGCAGAGGAAAAAACAGCAGAAATGGCATAGGACTTACTATGCATCAGTTTGGACTGAAACTGATGTAGAATTCATGATCCACCTGACTGCTGCTGTGCCAGAAAAATGTTTCTATGTTCCATATTTCTGTTTCTATGTCTATAGTTCTCATAGAAGATCTCCGAGGTTTGTTTGAGGGTTTTTAAATGTTTTTAGTGTTTGACTGATTTTTACTTTAGAAATCTAAGTTCAGAAACCTGCAGATTTAGGATGATCAGTAGCTTTCTGTAAGAAGAGTGTCTCAAAATGGAATAAACATCTTGATATGCCTAAATATTATTACTTCATATCACATATCTGATGGCAGATGTTTTCCTTGTTTCTGTCTAGCAAAACGTGCGAGGAAACCGCTAGGGAAAGGCATGAGGGTTAGACAAGCAGTTTAAGAGAGACATTTTAAAACTTTCAAAATACATATTTGCTACCAAATAAAATTCACAACATCCTGTTTGTTTTTTAGATTTTGTGCACTGCACCTGTTCTGTGAATATTTCCACATGATAGCATTAATGTTGTCTCAACTTGTTAAAGTTGCCTCAAAGGGATCTTTAGATGAAGCAGAAATTCTATCATAAATTGAGGGCAGAGGGTGTTGCACATTATGTGAAGACATTCAATATTACACACTTGAAATAAAATCGTGCATTTATTAGAAATGTTAGAAGTCTGTGTAGTATTTAGAGTTAAATTAATAGATGCTGTGTTATTTCCTTATTGCTCACTAGGTACTTAAAACTTTGTTACATTGGTAAATTAAAAGTATTAGGTATATAGTTTTACCCAGATGGAGCATTATTAACTAATTTTTAGTTCCTTAGTTGACAAATCCTAACTGTAGACCAAAACTCTAATCCACTGTATTTCATAGCTCTAAAGAGTATTCAGATACTCTGGAAGAGCAGAATTAGTGCCAAATGACCTAGTTTTGTTTGCCTATAACCAGCCCTGGAGATCAGTGAGGAGGGAGCCACAGTTAGAAATCAGACTGCAGCAGCTCTAGAAGAACTTGAGTTACAGTCCATTCATAACTGATAACAAAGTGAAAACTTTAAAAAGTTTTACTTTTATCACCTTTTCAGAACAGAAAATATTCTTAAAATTCAGCTCTACTAGATTTGGCTAAGCTGTGTGTGCAGGGTTGCTAAATAAGCTGTGAAGGGTAATCTAATCTTGCATACATACTGAGGTTTGTACACTGTGTTTTGCTTCTTAAATAATGTGAATTTAGGCAAATCAAAGTTCAGCTATTGGAACTTTCAGAAGTTGGAAAATTAAATTTTCACAGATTAGATTAAAAAGATAACTCAAGTAACTTGAGGATTTTAATGCAGACAAACATGAAATACAGCCAACACTTGTTTCTAGCGCCGTGCTGTTATGATAAAGTAAATAAATTATGGCTCTCTTTCATGACACTCAAGACAAACTTTATAAAAATCTAGGAAAATAAGTCGTAAGCTGATGGGAATGCATTTTTGAAGCACCTAAGAAATTTACTTTGACTTTATATAATATGAATATAATACTTTTGATAGCAATTTATATTTTGTTTGCAATTGCATATAATAATGGTAAATGAACTCTCTTCTCACTTGAAAATTTTAATATTGCTTATCCTATGTAGAGCTAAGGTTTTTTGAGTGACTTTATTTTTACATTACCATACCTTAGTGCAGTAATACACTCTAGGAGTTCTGAATTTTCCAATAACACAATTTTTACTGAAGTCGTTGAAGTCTTACCAGAGTGACTTCACAGTTGAGAAATTAGTATCACAGAATCAGAATCACAGAATCACAGAATCAGTAAGGTTGGAAAAGACCATAGAGATCATCAAGTCCAACCTATCACCCGTTACCTAATCTAATCTAACCTGTTACCTAACCTGACCTGTTGCCATCCTACTACCAACACCTCATCCTACCCTTATATCTAGGTCATGTCACCAAGAACTTCATCCAACCTTTTCTTAAAAACCTCCAGGGACGGCGACTCCACCACCTCCCTGGGCAGCCCATTCCACTGAGAGATCACCCTCTCTGTGAAAAAGTTCCGCCTTATGTCAAGCCTAAATCTTCCCTGACGCAGTTTAAGACTGTGTCCTCTTGTTCTATCACTGGTAGCCAGAGAGAAGAGACTGACACCCAGCTGACTACAACTTCCCTTCATGTAGTTATAGAGAGCGATAAGGTCTCCCCTCAGCCTCCTCTTCTCCAGACTGAACAATCCCAGCTCTCTCAATCGCTCCTCATAGGGCTTGTGTTCCAGCCCCTTCACCATCTTTGTCGCCCTTCTCTGGACACGCTCAAGGATCTCAACATCCCTCTTAAACTGAGGAGCCCAGNGTGTTGAATGCACGTAACATTTGCAATTTTTCTCTTTTTTAATTAGCAAAATGTTCATAGAGGAAGAGTAAACAACAAACCTGGAGAGAATGTTAACGGTTTATATTTCCAATAACATGGAGCTATGTAGAAATATGGCAAAATGCATCCACTTCCTATATGGAGCAAATACTTGTAATTGTCAAGATGATTGATGTTGAAATAGTAATCAGTTTTTCTTTGTTGCAATTTCAGAGAGAAACCGCAATTGCATATGACAAACATGCTGGAATTGATACTACTGTCTATACAAATTTCCATAAGTAATCTCAGAGGGAGAGGCACATATTAAGAGATTATTTCAGTTTGAAAAGAAAAACATTTTTCTTTCAATGTGCATTGTACATTTGTCAATAAGTAATAGAAATTTTATTGTGGCATTTTTAGATATTTACATAATGATTTGAAATGTGGTTATGAAGAAGAATGGTAGACACACTAATCTACTCGCTAAACAGTTCCATCAGGCTTTTATTGAGGGTTTCTTTTTTTGTAAGATATACTAAGTGATAGTTCCATTTCAAGACTTTGCATCATAATATCTGTGCTTCTAAGAAACTTATTTATTTCGCACATTTTTTCTCTTTCACTCCATAAAATCATATATACTCTAAGTATCACATATATGTATTTGAAATTTCCATTGGACTGCTCATTTTCAAAAACATAAACACAAAACATAAATGAGTGCAGGCTGTTCATGGCTCAGTACCATTATGATGTAAAATATTTCTTTCACAAATTAAACCCTGACTTGATAGTTCAGATAAAAAAATCGTAATACATTCTGTACCCAGATCTGCTCTGTTGCTGGAAATGGGTGGGTGGAAGAATTAGAACTATCCTTTATTTGGAGTGTTATAGTTACTTTATAGCCTATTTTTGAGAGATTTTACGCTGGCTTCTTCTTCTGCATCACTAACTTTAGCAAGTTGAGAGAATTACAAGGCTCAGGGTTTATGCATCCTGTTAGATCTCCAGCCCTGCTGATTCTTTCTCAAATGCATGCAAACAACATGGGGAATTCAACGATGCATGAAACAGCCCTCCAAACCAAGTGCACCTGATGCATCACATTTTCTTGCAGATACAGGACTAACTGAAGAGACCGTCAGTCAGATTCTTGAACCAGAAAATGGAACACATGCATTTTCCTGCTGCAAATTAGTCCTTCTGCTTATGACTCCTGTTGGACTGTTATGTGCAGGAAAGAAGAAATGGAATTTAGCCAGAGACATAGGAATCACAATTCACCCAGCAAGAATAAGTACTGGTGAGAAGCTTGTTGGAATCTGGCTTTGTTAGGTCAAAGCAGGACTTCAAAGCACCTACCTCAACAGTGTTGGTCTCCTCTGCCTTCTATTCCTGCTCAATTTTTCTGGTAGTAGTAACAACCAGCAATTAGTTCTCTATCTGTACATGCTCTCCTTTTTATATTATGGTGTTTATAGAACCCTATGCACTCATTGAGGTTGTAAGGAACCTCTGGAGATCAGCTGGCCCAACCCCCCTTCTCAAGCAGGGCCATGTAGAGCTGGTTGCTCAGTACCAAGTCCAGATGGCTTTTGAATATATTCAAGGAGGGAGACTCCACAATCGCTCAAGGTAATCTGTGCAGGTTCTCAGTCTCACTTTTTCTTTGTTCTGATCATGCTAAATTAGGTGGTATCCTCTACTGTGGACAGCTGCTCACTTGGGCTGAGACTACAGCAATATTTTGGAAACTGAGCAGGTAATTTAATCAGAATGGATAATATGTGCAGAAAATTAAACAAGAGAAATGTATAATAAAGATAGATTGATTGATTAATACAATTGACTGTGACCATTCTGTCCAGTTGTTTGGTGTCTTTAGGCTGTGTTAATTCCACAGTTCCTGTAGTTACTTTACTAGTTAATGCTAAATCATTTTGAAGAATGGATTGATTATTGATGTTTATAGCCAGGTAAAGATTAAAATACTGTGCTTGACTAGTTAAGAATTTCCTATCTGTCTGGAGGTCTCTGAATAGAAGGAATATGAAACTGATGAAAATTTCCCTCTTATGTCTTCTTTAACCACAGGACTCTTTCCCGTCTTTTTCAGTTGTTTTGTGAGTCTAGTTCTTGTCTTGTTTTCTTCCAAGTAGAAACTAAAATGTTTGAGAAAATCATAGCTTTAAAAGTACTCTGCATTAGCTGAACGCACCAGGCAGATAAGCAGTTGCTTATGGAATAACATTAACCCCATTTTCTTTAGCAAAGAGAGATAAGAACTAATAATATATGAAATAAGTCTGTCTTGTCTCCTTCTTGCAACGTACTTGTCATCTACTAATTCCTGTATTAAGCAGAGATTCCTATATTTATGTGGTCTCCAGTCTTCACATAAGGCACATCATGTGGTGGGAGACCACTATTAACTTCTGTCCTCATGGGTCAAGGGTCAAGCAAAGAGGGTAATAGCCTGATGACATCAGACTGGCAATCTGTCACTGGTGGTATTCTGCAGGGACCCATTTTGGGCCTTGTGCTCTTCAACATCATAAATTACTTGGACAAAAGGCTGGAAGGGACACTGAACAAGTTTGCAGGTGACACAAAACTGAGAGGAGCTGTTGAATCCACTTTAGTATAGTAGTGAGTGTCCCCGCCTCTCATGCAAGAGACGGGGTTCAATTCCCTGTCGGGGAGGAAGTGGTGCCATTTAAGAGCTGGACTCGATGATCCTTGTGGGTGCCTTCCAACTCAGAATATTCTGTGATTCTGTGACTTCCTTGAGGACAGAGAGGCCTTGCAGAGAGACCTTGACAAGTGAGAGGACTGGGCAATCACTGACCACATGAAATTCAACAAGGGAAGTGATGGATTCTGCACCTGAGATGGGTCAGCCTTGGATGTACAGATAGACTGGGGAATGAGATACTGGAAAGTAGTGCTGCAGAAAGGGACCTAAGGTTCTGGTGAATGGCAAGCTGAGTATGAGTCAGCAGTGCCCTGGCCAACCATGTCCATGGGTGGCACCAGGCAAAGCATCATCAGCCAATCAAGAGAGAGGACTGTCCCACTCTGCTGTGCACTGGNGATGACATCAGACTGGCAATCTGTCACTGGTGGTATTCTGCAGGGACCCATTTTGGGCCTTGTGCTCTTCAACATCATAAATTACTTGNATAGACTCACCTTGAATATTATGACAATTTTGGTCTCTGCAATAAAAGAAAGATATTCAACTATCAGAGATTGGCCAAAGGAGGACAATGAAGACGATGAAGGGCCTTGAGGGGATGTCATCTGGGGAGTGGTTGAGGTCACTTGGTATGTTCAGCCTGGAGAAGAGGTGACTGAGGAGAGACCTTATTGCAGTTACAACTTCCCTGTGAGGTGAAGAGGCAAACTCTGATCTCTTCTCTATAGGGACCAGTGACAGGACTCAAGGAAATGGCCTGAAGTTGTGTGAGGTGAGGTTTAAGTTGGATATTAAAAAAAACATTGTCTAGCCAGAGGATGGCTAGGTACTGGAATAGGCTCCCTGGGGAAGTGGTCAGAACACCAAGACTAAGAGTTCAAGAAGTGTTTGGACAATACTCTCAGGCACATGTTGCGACCCTTGGGGATGATCCTGCGCAGGGTTAAGGTCTCAATTCAATGATCCTTGTGGGTTCCTTCCAATTCAACATATTATGTGATCTTGTCCTTATTAAAAGAGTTCAGAGTTGCAGGATACTTTTTTCTTCAGTATTTTCTTCTAGCAGTTAACCACCGTCATTTCTATTGTGTGTATAATTTTTCATTTTAAATTGTCTGAGATTTTAAGACTTTGGGTTTTTTTTTAACTGGAAGACTCTCTGAGTGATTACTGTGAATTTGCCCTTCAGCAAAAGAATTAAATCTGTTAAGACCCTTTTTACACAGACTTTCCTCAGTCTACAAGTCTTTTGTCTCCCAATGCTTCTTCTTTAATAGCCTTTCTAAAGCACGTTTAAAATGAAAATGTTTTTAGAAAGGAATCTGAAGTATCACACTTGCCAATTCTGTGTGCTGTTATGAAGTTATGAATGAACCACCCCCTATCCATCTCGCAATTTTCTCTTGAACCGTGCAAGGCTCATGTTAATAATCTTGACTTGACCATCACCCTGCAAAGTCTCATTTTATTTTTCTCTTTTGTGTTTCCTGCATATATTATAGAGTAAGGCATCTATATAACTGTGTAAATGAGCATTGGCTAATATCTCAGGAGGAGGTGTTTTGTAAAATTATTTTTAGGAAAGAGAAGAAAATGTAGAACTCAACTGCTATTATCAGATCCCTCTGTCCCACAGGGTAGTTCCTGGACACGTCAAATAGCAGCATGAGGGATACAAAATAACTCCACATAATCTCCTAAGTGTTTAAAATTTAGTAGTTCTTTAAAAGGCAAATGTTTTCCTCAACAAATTCTATTGAAGATATTTAGTGAGTCTTTGGAAGAATTATTTAGTCAAACAGGAATGAGAAAGTAAAACAATAGATCTCTGAGATGGAAGAAGACAGCTTAAGTCATCTGGTCTATCAACATGTTACTTTTTGGCACTGTAGGACTGACTCCTTTAGGGCAATTTCTGGGATTTTTGTGAGGGTGGGTGTGATTTTACAGGAGATTTGTCCAACCATTGTGATTGTTGTTATTAATTAGTCTTCTTTTATTCTTTATATTTTATATGAGGACACCTGGAGAGCCATTCATTCAGGAAGTTTTAAACTGTGACACTGTTATAAAGTTAGGGACTCAATGAATATGTTAGAAACGATCAAGGCATTTTGATCATGGGCTTAGAGTGAGAAACCTTTGCTGTTCTGGAAAAAATGCATGAGTAAGTGTTATCTGCAGCAACAAAACAAATTTTCTGAGCATTAGTGAAACTTGCACAGATTGGCCACATTAGTTTGTTCTTTCCTTTATAGATATGGAGCCCAGTTTTGCTGTAGAAGTTCAATAAGGAGGATAGTCTCAGGTTTCTTACAGCTACCAAGTAACCAATATACCTCACCAGCCCTGGATAGTCCTTTCTGGTAATGCAACATGGGGATAAATTTCAAGAGAAGAAAGCATCTGAGGAACTCATCCATGCAGCATTACTGCACAGGTGTCACTGGCCAGAGTATTGTGGCAATATCAGGTTTTTATAGGTAAAGAACACCATTTTCTGTGTTTGGCCTATTTCTATTCCGTTTAAAACCCAGAAATTTAAATTCAAAGTGTGCAGTTTTCATGACACTGAGGTTTTTTTCATCTATTTTATTGCTAAACTTCTTACTGTTCAAACTTGCTTACTGTTCAAAGAAGTGATCATTCTCAAACTGTTTTGTTAACTTCAGTATTACTGGATGGACTGCTGTAGATAAGGAATTCTTAAGGCTATCTTACTGGGATGTTGATATCATGGGATTGCTTTTCTCTCCCTATAAAAACAGCATGGATTTTTTTTTCTCACACTGTTCCTGTCTTTTTTCCTGTAAGTTCTTTAACTCACTGACAGTTTAACTGATCAGTGTGACAAAAATCTGGTTTAACCACTGACTCTTATAACTGCTATAGGCTGAAGCAAAGAATACTTTCATGGCTTTTGGAAAACTGAAATTAAAAGCAATCAAAAAATACAGATATTTCTTGACTTAGGGCTATGTTTGAACACATGGAGCAGTAGTACAAATCTAGTTAGGTGAACAGATTAGTTTCTGGAAACCCATAAAAACCACTATAAATGAAACTGATATATCTAAATTCTGGAAAATTCTTTAAAGTTTGTTTGAGAAAATTGGCATGTTTTCAACCCTACAAGCTTTCAACATTCCTTCATATTCTTATTTCTCAGAATCACAAAATATGCTGAGTTGGAATGGACCCACAAAGATTATCCTGTCCAACTCTTAACCCTGCACAGGCCCAATCCCCAGGAGTCACACCATGTGCCTGAGATGACCATTCAGATGCCTCTTGAACTCTGTCAAGCTTGGTGCTGTGACTACTTCCCTGAGGAGCCTGTTCTGGTGCCCAACCATTCTCTGGGTGAAGAACTTTTTTGTAATATCCAACCTAAACCTTCCTTTACACAACTGCAATCCATTCACTCAGGTCCTGGTGCTGGTTCCCACAGAGAAGAGATCAGGGTGCGCCCCTCTTCCCCTCACAAGTAAGTTGTAGACTGCAATGAGGGCTCCCTTCAGTCTCATCCTGTCAAAACCATGATGTCGCTATTGTGAATCAAGTACTTTCACTAGTGATGATCAGAAAGAGCTAAGTCAGAAAAGTCCTTGTGTTACAGGAGCTGGGCAGCTATAACTGGAGAACATGGGGATTAATGGTGGAAGTCATTGCTCCAATAACTGGCAGAGGAAAAATAATTTGGTAGTTGAAAAATCAGAAAGATATCCTTCCTTTCTTGAATGCACTTCCTCCTTTTTGAGCTGTGAAGTGTCAAAAAAGTTAAAAGTAGACAGAAAGATTAAAAATAGATATGTGGATGACCATATACTCTCCTTTCAAGTTCCCTTCCATGATAACAGTAATAAGCTGATGTAGGCTTATTTGTTGCAGTAGACAATAACAAGTAGGCTAAGAAAGTGCATTCCTTTCTTTTCAAGAAATATGGAGTTTTAGATTAATTTTAAATTTTAATATTAGATTAATTAATCTGTTATGTCTGCTGTCTGATTCTGCCTACCTCTGTTCTTTAGACAGTATCTTAGGTTGGTCTCAGCATTTAGTTGTGGAAGGATATTCCCCTGACAATATGGCACATGATACTGCACAGGTGAGAAAAGTCTTCTGACCAGTTGCCCATCAACCAAGTGTGTGGAAATTGCTCAAATTTCTGAGACAACCTGGACAGAGTGTTAAGCTGACTCAAAACGGAATCTCTTGATGCAAAGGTGTAACAGCAACTTAATGTGAATTGGAGGGATACCATATGAAATTGTGTTAATATTTCTGGTTTGACTCTCTTATTGGAGCTCTCAGTTCTGCAAGCTGATACAGTCACACCTCCAAATTTGCGAGGGTCTTGCGAACTGTCTAATTCGAAAACACACTTGGGTCATTAATAGGCATACAGGCCACATCCATCGCTTCACCCCTGCCACTGTGGAGCACTGGGGAGTGTTTTCCACTCCTCTCCACATGCAGAGGGGAGCAAAGAGAACCATTTCTGAGCCCACTCTACCTGGAGAGACCCCTGGAGGATCCCTGGGCTTCCCTTAGTCTATTCTGCTGCTTCTGCAGCTGCCTCCAGGCTGCTGCCACTGCGCATGCTTGCACTGCCTCCGCGGCGGGGAAGCTCCGGGCCACAGTGGGGAAGGAGTGTGGCTCTGGTTGGTGCTTTTGGAGCCTGGGAAACCTTAACTTTGAAACACTGTGACACCCAGGGCCCCTTATGGCGGGGCGCGGCATCGGAATTTCTTTTCCTCTATCTACAACAGCTACAATACACATACCTGCCTAGTGTGGAAGTGGGAGCACTGGTCATATGGACCCAGTAGAACACCGCTTCCTTCTGCTGCAGTGTGGGGAGGGCATGGAGGAAGAGAAGTCTCCTCCTGGAGCAGCAGCTGTGGCAGCGGCATGGGCACATCCCGCCACTGCCCTGTCCCAGCACACGGTGCTTGCCCCACAGCTGCCACAGCCAGCCCAGCCCCCTTTTCATGGGGCATTTTCCCTGGGGCTCCATCGTCACCAGGTGTGCCAGGCGCACAGTCCCTGGGCACAGACCGCATTACCTTCCCTGCCTGTAGCCATAGAAACAGTAACACGTGCCTGGCAGGGTCCAGTCCCTCAGCTGGGCTTAGAGTAACAGGGAATGGCATGACTTGTGGCAGTGCTGAGCTGGGTCTCAGCGGTCGCGTGGGGCATCCCACAGCATAAGCCTTCCCCGGAAGGGGCCAGGCATGGAGACACACAGGAGAGAGGCAGGGACCACGGCACAGTGCCACGGGACTACAAATGCCGCAGTGAGCAGGAGTCTCTCCCTGCCAATCACTGAGGCAGATTCATGGGGAAAATTTGTCATGATCCAGTGAGGTCAACATCGGAGAAGTTGCAATGCACCGAGGCATGACTGTATTTTGACCTTGCACTTTTCCAGGGAAAACTCTCAAATGTTCATCTCCTTCAAACTTCCTGCATTCTCCTCTGCCTTTTCTCTCTTGCATAGATGATATCTGCCAACACCAGAAAAATCTGCTTTTTATGCAGTTTTCTCTCTATTGTCCAGATATTTTTAATGCAGTACAGAACCAATTTCAACCTTGTCAGGTAAAAGACCTTCTGAATAAAACATGTAAATTACAATGCCATCCTTACCTTTAGACGTAATGCCTCTGTCCACCTTGGAAAATAAACCTCCTTCCTCATAATTGTCCTGTTTTTTCAGAGTCCTAAAAATATTAGGGAGTGGCTTGGATCCTCACAAGTCCGTGGGACCAGATGGGATCCATCCGAGGGTAATGAAAGAACGAGTAGATGAACTTGCTAAGCCACTCTGCATAATTTACCAACAGTCCTGGCTTACTGGTGATGTACCACAAGACTGGAAATTGGCTAGTCTGACACCCATTCACAAGAAGGGCAGGAAAGATGATCCGAGTAATCACAGACCTGTCAGCCTGACCTTGGTCCCAGGCAAAGTCATGGAACGGATAGACCTATGTGCAATTATGCAGCAACTGCAAAATGACCATGATATTAGAAGTAGTCAGCATAGGTTTAGGAGAGGCAGGTCTGGCCTGACCAATCTAATCTCCTTTTATGATCTGATGACTCCCCTGGTTGACGAAAAAGGCTGTGAATGTTGCGTACTTGGAGCTTAGCCAAGCCTTTGACACGGTTTCCCATGGTAAACTTCTGGAGAAATTCATGGAGCATGGACTGGATAGAAGCATTTTATGTTGGGTTAGGAATTGGTTGGATGGATGAGCTGGGAGTGTTGGTGAATGGTGCCACATCCAGCTGGCAGCCAGTCACTAGTGGAGTCCCATAGAGGTCAGTGTTAGGCCCAGCACTGTTCAACATCTTTATTGACGATATGGATGAGGGAATCGAGTCCATCATCAGCAAGTTTGCGGATGATACCAAACTGGGGGCGAATGTCAATCTGCCGGAGGGTAGGAGGGCCCTTCAGAGGGACCTTGACAGACTAGAGAAACGGGCAGACTCCAATAGTATGAGATTTAACAAGACTAAGTGCCGGGTTCTTCACTTTGGACATAACAGACCCGTGCATCGCTATCGACTGGGGGATGAGTTGCTGGAGAGTGGTGAAATGGAGAGGGATTTAGGAGTAATGATTGGCAGGAAACTTAATATGAGCCAG
>WEKX01013186.1:13221-32928 GCA_013390025.1 Pitta sordida
TATATATATATATATATATATATTTATTGGGATGTATGAAAAAAATTATATATATACATATATATATATATATGAGTCAAACCAACAGTGACAAAAAACAGGGAAATACCCCATTCACCCCCCAAACCCACCCACAGAAACAGAATGTCCCTCAGCTGGCAGGCAAACCCACGAAAATGTTGGTAGAGTTATGAATTCAGGTCCAAAAGTCCTCTACTCAGCAGCAGTCCTCTCCTCTGCAGCAGCCAGGGCAAGGGAAGAAGAGGAAAACAGCAGCTGAAGCAAGGCAAAGCAGGAACTCTGGACTTCTAGCAATATTAACAGCAGCAGCAGCAGCTTCTCAGCATCGGAGCAAGAGAGAAAAAAGAGGCACCTTCCAGTATGCAACATTATTTCCAAAAAACCCTCCTTCCCAGCATGTGGGGCAAAGTTCTTAGGGAACTGAAGTTTTGTGCTCTCCAATTCCTTACACCTCCTTCTTCAGAGCAGCGATTGCGAACCACAAATCCCAGAAATCCCCTTGGGCCAGTCCCGCTGGCTAACCTGTCCGGCAGGATCACATTCACTTTTATTATCAATCTCGTGGCTTGCAGAGGCAGGGGAATTCCCAGGCTGTTCTGTTCAAACATTCCCGTGGTCCCTCCCCCTCCCTCCCCGAACTTGGGAAGCGGGGAGGGGGCAAGAGGAAAGGGAAAAAAAAAACCCTGCTATTAAAACTTTTCCTTTGTAAACATATAACACAAAACCTCTAACGTCAAAACCTTGAGAGGGATTTAGGAGTAATGATTGACAGAAAACTCAATATGAGCCAGCAGTGTGCCCAGGTGGCTAAGAAGGCCAGTGGCATCCTAGCCTGTATTAGGAACAGTGTGGTCAGTAGGACTAGGGAAGTTGTTCTTCCCCTGTACTCGGCACTGGTCAGACCTCATCTTGAGTATACTGTGTCCAGTTCTGGGCTCCCCAGTTTAAGAAGGATTTTGAAATGCTTGAGAGGGTCCAGAGAAGGGCGACAAGGATGGTGAAAGGACTGGAGGACAAGCCCCATGGGGATCAGCTATGGGAATTGGGGTTGTTCAGCCTGGAGAAGAGGAGGCCCAGAGGTGACCTGATTGCTGTTTACAACTACCTGAGGGGAAGTTGCAGCCAGGTGGATGTGAATCTCTTCTCTCAGGCCAATGACACCAGAACTAGAGGACATGGCCTTAAGCTATGCCAGGGGAGGTTTAGGCTGGATGTTAGGAAGAGTTTTTTCACAGGGAGTGTGATCTCTCATTGGAATGGTCTGCCCAGGGAGGTGGTGGAGTTGCCCTCCCTGGAGGTGTTTAAGAGAAGACTCAATGAGGAGCTTATTGACATGGTCTAGATGGTGGGAGGCTTGGATGGATGGAGCGTGGTGCCAATGGTTCCACACTTGTGGGCCTGATCCCTTGGTGGTCATTTGCTTGGGAGTTGGACTAGATGATCCTGTGGGTCCCTTCCAACTTAGAATAACCTGTGAAACTGTGAACACTACTGCTCTCAACAAAGCTGTTTTTCTTTAATATCAATACTAGCCAGCTTAAGCCTGGGGGACTAAAAAGAGATTTTCATTTTCAGTCTCCATTTTCAAAGGCACTGAGATAGAAAGCAATAGCAACTAAAACTTTTTACCCTCATTACTGGCCATCTCTTTTTTTCATGTAATTCTAGTGAAAGTCTGAATCACAGGAATATTTTTGAGGTTTACACTTTCCAAAAAGAGGGTTTGGGAGTCTGATATTGCTTACAAACCATATTGAAATTAATGTAATTGAGATTCAGCTCTGTAAAAAGCAGAAATAAAGCACGAAAAAGCTTTTAAAAGCAGATTATAAGACTTTAAAATAGTTTTAATAGAATTTGTTACTTTCCTTTCCGCCTCACTTAGTCTATATTATTCATGTGATGTGATGGTCCCTATCTGGAATTGAATAAAATCTGTGTAGGTTTTTTTAAGACTTTTTTCATTGTTATAGGTCCTATATAGTACATACACAAGACTTTCACGTAGAGACATTAACATAACATGATTGTTTGCCATATCCTTTGTACAATATTCCTATATGATTCTGAGCAAGTCACAACATTTTTTGTATGCGATCACTAAGAGCAGAATTTAGTTAAGATAAGCAGTACCTGATCCAGATTCTTTTAGCCAGTTGTGAAGAAGCTGCCCAGGAAGCTGTGGATGCTCCATCCCTGGAAGTGTTCCCAGTCAGGCTGGGTAAGACTTTGAGCAAGCTGATTGAACTGAAGATGTCTCTGCCCACCATGGCAGAGGTGGTGGAACTAGATGATCTTTAAGGTCACTTCCAACCTAAATAATTCTGTAATTCTATGGCTTGAGAGAGTTCTAGAGATTCCAGCAAGGTAATCAAGCCCTGGGAGGAAAGATTCCAGGACAGAGGCTTTCTCAGAATGGGGAAAGGGTATGCTGGGGCCTCAGTACTAACACCTGGGGAGTGGCTATTGCCTCCTTGTAGAATTGAGAGATAATAAGAAGCAATATGCATAAATTGAAGCAGGAGAGCTTCAGATAAGATTTAAGAAAAGCTTTTTCACCCTGAGGACAATCAGGGTGTCCCAGAGAGGTACCATTTCTAGCCATGCTGGTTTTCAAGTCATAGCTAGACAAAGATCAAGAAATCTGATCTGATGACAAAGCGGACACAGTTTTGAACTGAAGGATAGATCAGACAGTTTCTTTCAACTTGAATTATCCGTTGATTGTATGGTCTTGTCTTGAGGCAACTCAATTTTGCCATGCCAAAACAGCCTAACTCATTTTATGTGACATTAGATGGACATGTGGTCCTGAATTGTAGGCGTGATAAGGCTTTTGATAGAAAATTAACTCCATTTTATCGAAGCCAATAAAACATAAAGACTGTATTTTACACTCTAATATAAAATTTTGATTTTTTTCCCATTCTCATACCTTATGAATGTTGTATTAGTTCCATTTTCAAAAGCAATATTTTTTGCTTCACTGTTTCTGTAAAATAGTGCACAGTCTTCTTGTCGGTGTTGCAAAATAAATGTGTACTTATGAACTAGTAATAGCAACTAATGTAGCAGAAAGTCCTTGAGGAAATGAATAATTCTGTAAGAGGGGTTTAACCATGTAAAGTGAAGAAGACATAAAATTACATATTTAACAATGAAGGTAAAACTTAGCAGTGGGTATCTTTTCATTGGGTGAGAAGATCAGCTCTATCCCTTGAGTTGATTTGAGTCACAGAATCACAGACTCAGAATGGGTGAAGTTGGAATGGACCGCAGTGGGTCACCTGGTCCAGCCTCCCTGCTCAAACAGGGTCATCCCAGAGCACATGGCACATAATTGCATTTAGGTGGTTCTTGAATATCTCCACAACCTCTCTGAGGAACATGTTCCAGTGCATGGTCACCTGCACAGTAAAAAAGTTCACCCTCATGTTCAGGAAGTTCCAGTGCATCAATTTCTGCCTGTTGGCTCTTGTACTTTTTAGAGTCCTGTGACAGAAATAGGAGCTGCAGTTGGCCCTCTCAGGTCCCCCGCTGGCTGGGCCCCACCAGCCGGGCAGAAGTAAGGGCAGGCAGTCAACCACGTCTGGTCAGGTCCTGCAACAGCCCATCACCATGGGAACAGTGCTGGTACAGTCAGTGGCAAAGCAGGTGCTGCACCCGCCCACAAGCAGGATCTGGTGGCTTCATACCGTGACCATTCACAAGCAGAGTGCCAGGTTCCCTGCTGGCTGTGGAACACAGTGCGGGGGGAAGACAAAGAGGCTTGTCGCAAAAACATCCTCCTCCTCATCACTGATATGAAAGCACAGTCCCCCACTGCCTCAACAAGCCTCAACAACAACAGCTTTAACAACAGCAACAGCTTCAACAATGGCTTTGCCAGTCCTGGCATGGGCCGGTAGAGCTGTGGCCCAGCAGTCCATCCCCCAGGTGCACTTGTCAGGACCAATTTGCATATTCATCACTGTCTATATTTGCATATTCATGACTGTCAGTTAACGCATGCACAGTCATGAATGCCCCACAAAACACAGGGCCATCTTTGCAGAGAAAAACCCCTGTGAAGAAGTGAACGCACGAGAATAGAACTGTGAAGTAACAAGGGTTTACTGTCTATAGAAAGCGCTTTTCCTATATTCTGTGGAGAGCCTCTTGATTTCAAATTTTAAAACTCAGTACAATTGCCTTGAAATTGAGTGAGAGGATTTAAAGTTCAGTTTACAAATTTTTACCTTCTCTATGCTTCACTACCAACCTTACTGTTTCCTTGTGTAAAAGCTCTCTTTTTCCCTCAATGTTACAACTTTTAATGAAGTCTTGCATCAACAAGTGTATCATGCTAACTGCTCAAGCAAAGTAAGACTCTCAGATAAATGTCACACAATAGCTAAAATTGTCTGGATGGAATTAAAACTTGTGGAAAATTTCCATCCATTTAAGATCTCATCCAATGTATTCATTCTGGGGGAAATTAAGTCTTCTTTTACTCTCATACAACACTAGTTCTCTGAAATTGATTTGTACAGATATGAGGGCAGAATTTGGCCCACTCTGTTTATATATATATATATATATATATATATATAGTCATAGCTCTGGATTTGCAGGATTTGGGTCTTCTGAGGGTCCCGTGGAACACTAAATTCGCAAATTCAGGTTGGACATTAATATGGCAAATTATTGCCATGAATATAGCAAATTTGCAACACTGAAACACATTGGGGCCTCTTTAAGGAGGCGGGAGCTCAGAGTCAGAGCTTTCTCCCTTAACCTGCGGCTGCTCCAGTCCCCGGAGAAAGGAAGTCCCCGATCACATACTACAGGTAATTGCATACCACAGGTGCTGTGCTGCCAGAATGCTTTACCTAGGGCTATGCATAATACCAGGTGGTTGGGTGCTCAGGACAACACAGGGATTAGTGCTTACATTCACAGGTTCACAGGGTCACAGGTTATTCTGAATTGGAAGGGACCCACATGATCATCTAGCCCAACTCCCAAGCAAACACCCACCCAGGTATCAAACCCACATGCGTGGAACCACAGGCACCACGTTCCATCCACCCAAGCTTCCCATTGTCTAGGCCATGTCACTGAGCTCCTCATCCAGTCTTTTCTTAAACACCTCCACAGATGGCAACTCCACCACCTCCCTGGGCAGACCATTCCAATGAGAGATCACTCTATCTGTGAAAAAGCTCTTCCTAACATTCAGTCTAAACCTCCCCTGGCATAGCTTAAGGCCATGTCCTCTCGTTCTGGTGCTGACAGCCTGAGAGAAGAGATTGGCACCCACTCGACTAAAACCTCCCTTTAGGTAGTTATAAACAGCAATCAGATCACCTATGAGCCTCCGCTTCTCAGGGCGGAACGACCCCAGCTCCCGTAGCCACTCCCCATAGGGCTTGTTCTCTAGTCTTTTCACCATCCTTGTCACCCTTCTCTGAACCCTCTCAAGCACTTCAACATCCTTCTTAAACTGGGAAGCCCAGAANAATTTACCCCTTATCAACACAGAAGAAATAGACACTTATAGCATCCTGGTGTACCCTTGAGAAGAGTGCTTGGCAGAAGCTTAAGCTAAGACATGCAAACAAACCACTGCTGCAGAACTTTCTCACAGTGAGAGAGCCCCACGTTGGAGCAGAAGACAGAACTGTGATGGTCTGAACCAATGAACATAGTGTAAACATGTGTGCAGCCAATTAGAATAACCTTCTGATACTTTAACTGTATGTGTATGATAAACAATTCAGACATTTTCAGGCATTACAGCCATTACAATAGAGGCATTTTCATCAGCAAGTGTGTGTGTTGCTTTTGGCCACCCTTAATCTGACGTCCAAGTACACAACATCCATGGCCTTTCTTTCGTCAACCAGGTGAGTCACCAGATCTTAAAAGGAGGTCATGTCGGTCAGGCAAAACCTACCTCTCCTAAATCCATGCTAATTGGCTCTATTCTACCACAGTTAATATCAGCATTGCCTTCCTGACTGGCTGTAGTTATGGAAACAGACACGCACAGACGCACACATGCACGCGGGGTCCTGGCATGGCCGGGCTAGCCTGAGCTCCTGACGATGCAGAATGGGACCCCACGGTGCCATGTGTTACATTATAACACTTCCCCCAGTCCTGCAACTGGTGGGTGGGCAGCCTGTGCCACCTTCGCTGAGGAACGAGACTGTGCCGTGCCATGGAACTGCACACCTCATCTGCGAATCACTGATTTGGATTCATGGAGAAATGTTACATGAATCACTGAGGCTGCAAATAGGAAGGCACAAATGACCAAGGTATGACATAGAAAATAGGTTTAGGTTGTTCTGCATATTCTTCTAATAAATATGAACTTACAATATGACCTTGTTAGCTGTATACTCAACAAGGATTGAAGTGCAATTATAAAAGAGTAAAAGCAATTTATGAAAATAATGATTTTTCAAGGACTTGATTAAGATTTTTCTAAAATTCTTTTTAAATGGAACAACACCTCCCCCTCGCCCTCAAAGAAAAAAAGAAAAGACCAAGTTCAAGATGCTCTATCAGGGTCAGGACAACCCCTGGTATCAATACAGGCCGAAAGATAAATAGATCAAGAGTAGCCCTGATGAGAAGGACTTGGTGGTGCTGATGTGCATGAGAGACTGGACACTCTGCACTCACAGCCAGAAAGTCACTTGTGCCATGAACTACATCAAAAGCAGTATGGGCAGCAAGGCGAGGGAGGTGATTTTTTCCCTCTACTCGGCTCAGTGCTGCATCCAGCCCTGGGGTCTCCAGCACAGGAAGGACATGGACCTGTTGGAGTAAGGTCCAGGGGAGGCCACAAAGTCAATCAGAGGAATACCTCTGAGAGGAAAGGCTGAGAGGATTGTGTTTGTTCAACTTGGGAAAGAGAAAGTTTTCGGGTGACCTAAGTGCGGCCTTCTGACACTTGAAGGGAATTTACAGGAAAGATAGGGCAAGACTATTTACAAGGGCAAGTAGTGACAGTTCAAGGAGGAATAGATTCAAATTTAGGTTTATATTAGATATTAGGAAAAAATCCTTTACTGTGAGAGTGGTGACACATTGGAACAGGTTGCCCAGGGAAGTTGTGGATGGCATGTCCTTGCAGGTGCTGAAGGCCAGGTTGGATGGGGCTATGAGCAACCTAGTCTAGTTGAAAATTTCCCTGCCTAGGGCTGTGGGGTTGGAACTAGATGATCTTCAAAGTCCTCTTCCAATCCAAACCTTTTGATGATTCTATGATTATATTAAAATTATTGATCTGACATATACATATTTGTTTGTATATGCTACAGGTTGTGTCTAGTATTCTTGAGCAGTCATTTCATGAGAACAAACAAGTTGCAAAATGCTGTCAGAATTGTTTTCACCTTTTCTTATACTGAAACGTCTGTCCTCGGTGGCCCCTTTCAAGTTACAGTACACTACAGTGTAGTCTAATTACTGCACAGCTGTAGCCACTGGCACTGTGAGGTTACAATGTACTGAAAGACTTTATTTTTCATACAGTGTGAAATTTGATAAGAATATATGCGTTTCTCTGGGAGAAAAAACCCCCGAGGTTTTATATGTGAAATTGTAAATCACCAATATTTACTTTTAATTTTAATGAAATCCAATATGGTATAGACTGCATAAAGCACTCTAAAACACTTCTCATACATTTGGAAAAGTATAAATATATAAGGTTTTGTTCTGTTTCCATATTTCAGTTATTTAATAAAATGTTCATAGGTGAAAAATTATGCAGTAAATTAAACTTACTTTGGAATATGATGGCAAAGCCTCAAAACATAATTTTACAAGTCAGACCAGAGGGGGATTGTTTATGTATAAACTGAGTTGATGGAACAAACAAATGAGTTATTGCTGATAGGCAAATGGCTCAGCTTTTGAACCAGTAACAGCAGAATTGTTCTCTCTGCAAGGTACTGTAGGAATACTTGCAGGTGAACAACTGTACGTGCTGCCATTCAAAAGGACATTAACAGGCTGGAGAAATGGGCTAGCAGGAACCTCATGAAGCTCAAGAAGAAGTACAACGTCTTGCACCTAAGAATGAGAAACCAACTCCATGCACAAATTCATGCTGAGGGCCACCCAGCAGAACAAGACATGGGGATCCTTGTGGACACCAAGTTGAAGATGAGTCAACAAGGTGCCCCTGCTGCAAAGAAGACTAACTGTATTCTAGCTAGATTATGAGGGTTGTCAGCAGGTGAAAGGATATGTTACTTCCCCTCTACTCAGCACTGGAGAGGCCACACTTGGACTTCAGTTCTGGGCTCCTCAATGCAAGATAGATATGGACATACTTGAAAGAGTACACCAAACATGATGAAGGGACTGGAGCACCTTTCCTATGAGGAAAGGCTGAGACAGCTGGAACCATTTAGCCTGGAGAATAGAAGCCACAGGAGGGATCTAACTGACATATATAAATAAGTACAAGAAGCAAAAATACAAAGAGGATAGACCCAGGCTCTTTTCAGCTGTGACCAGTGAAAAGACCAGAGGTAATGGACAAAAGCAGAAGAGCACTAGGTTCCATCTGAACATCAAGAAACACTCTTTTACTATGAGGGTGACTAAACATCTGCACACATTGCCCAAAGAAGTTATGACATCTCCATCTGTGGATATACTCAAAATCTGTCTTGACATGGCCCTGGGCAACTGATTTTACTGAGGATTGGACCAGAGGTTCCTGCCAACTTCAATTCCATATTTTCTGCAATTCAGGAGAGTAAAAAATCCACTAAAATTCAAGTACATAAATGTTTCCCACTCTACATAACAGGAAAAGAATAAAAAGAACATCCCTTAGAAGCTACATAAGGTTCAAATATCTCAAAAGCAGAAATAGTTATTTGGCTTTTTTTAAAATGCAAAACAAATTTCTATGGAGCTACAGTGCATATTAAGACTAAGGCACATGGTACATGTGAACTAATAAGCATGACAGAGGAGGAATGGAGTCCTTCCAGGCTCTGGACTTCTCCCTAAATAAAGAGTTGTTCAGTCTATCTATAAAAGAATCCATGTTTTCCAAGTCTGATAGCCACACACAGGGGTAACTTTCAGGAACAAACATTGCCAGGTCTCCTCATTTTACTGAAAAGCACAGTGTAATATACCTTGGGCTGCAGTTGCCCTCAGTGCCACCTTACAAATTCCACAGTCCAAGGATTTGTTTAAGTACTGGGGCAAAGTGCCTTCATTCCTGGAAGAGGAATTTCTGTGGAGGGTGCTGATGTCAGGTGAAGTCAGACCCAGGCACTCAGTGCATGAAGCTGGCACAGGAGAATATAAATCTGTAGTTCTATGTCTTTAAGAAGCATAACATTTTCTCTGGATTTCATGAAACATTTTGCTCATCCTTTGGAGGAGACTATGGCTTTCCTAAACATGATAAGAATTTCCTTCATACATCCCATGGTTCCTTAGCAAAATACTCCACATTTTATTCCAATCCAAAAATTCCTTATGGCAGAGAGCTCTAGAAGAGTGATAAAAGAAGAACCAAGACACCCTTCACTGTGAAAAATAGTTACCAGACACATTGCCAGACTAAAAACAAGACAAAGAATATATTTGTTACTCTGTTTCTTTAGAAAGCAATAATAAAAGGACAATATGTCTATATCCCAACAAAGATAAAGTTTATCCCTTTCTGAATTTGTAATGTCAAGTGAAGTATGAAGGAAATTTAGTCATGTCTGTAATAAAAAATAAACAAAACTAAAAATCTAACTTTTTTTGTTTTTAACTGTGGTATGGAGAAACATATTTAGAAACAAGCCTCAAGGCAGTAAAATTGATTTCTGGTTTATCTGGTAGAGCTCTGATTCTTTCACTGAGCTGGGAAATAATTGATTGCTTGAAGCCTTATAGCAGTAGTTAAAAATTGATAAATGTTAAAGCTAGCACAGTGCTTTATAGATTCTCAGGAACTGTGGAGCCTCTATATTTCTTTCTCATCACCAGCTCTAGATCATGAGGTGAAATTCAAAAGATGCTTCATTTTAGTCTTAGTAAATTATATTCAGCAAATCTAAGACCTTTTGCTGTGGAACAGAAAGCAAAATCTTTAGTTATATAGAGCTAATGAGTAACATACAAAGCCCAGTATGTTTCTGTAGGTCAACCTACTCTTTTAGATCAGGTGAAAAGATAACAGTAAAAAAGAACAAAACATAGATCTCTGTAATGTTAACTTGTTAAATCAATGTCTACAATAAAGATCTTTATTGATAGCTAGTCTACCAACCCATTAACTAAACTGCAGTAAAAATTGAGTCCTATTTAGCATAGAAATGCTGGAAATTTTAATTAATGGAAGTTTTCCTTTATTAGTACGAGAAGTTGGCTGCACTTTAATACTGGGGCAAATATTCTGTTGCTATATGCATCTTAGTAAAAATTATCACGGCATAATGATGGTTTTTCCATCTCAGTTTAGTAAATAAATATCTTAGTTGCACAGTCATGCTTCACAGAAATTTAAAAGCAATAAGTGAAAGAATAACATATTGAGGTAAATTTCACTACTAGTTCCTTAATTGAACAGGAAATACAGCAGGCAAGAGAGCTGAGACTCTGCCTTTTACTTCTTATAATTTTATTTACTAACTATTTTTCTTAGCCAACAAAAATATTTTAAATTGTTTCTATAAACTCAGCAACTCAGTACTTATTGTCAACATTGCTGGTAACATTTGTGATCAAATTGCAGTTTCCATTTGCAGATCAGTGAAACAGGTGATTAGCACCAAAATAGTTTGTTTATTCACAAAAATCCTTCTTTCTAAGGCTGCAGGCTTAAGCTGATCTTCAAATCATATGCAGTCCATAACATTTCATAATGCATTGCTCGCAGCAAACCTAATGGCCCTAGGAACATTGCAGTATATTGGCATTTTTCTTGTCAGTGTTATTAATGTTTTAGAACAGTTAATGTGATGAAGACTTGAAGCATAATTACAATAATGATGAAATTAAATCCTTGTTCTCCATTTGCTTCTTCATTTTCTACTTTAGGACTGGTTTATTTACTGCCCTGAGAAAGAGGATAGAGAGAGAAAGATAGGCGAACACAACCGTATTCTGAAGGAGCTGCTTTCTCATCGAATCACATGGCACTTCATAAACATTAATTAAAATGTCCCTGGGGAGGGTGATTTAATTTTTTTTATCAGGTTCTTCTTCCCCCCACTTCCAAATTATACTATGGTGTCATCTGGACTTCCATTAGAGCTGTAGAGCCTGTAAGGTCTCAGCTTTTTCCTTAGCCTGCACACTTTTCTAAACCAATTAACTTCAGTACTCCAGTTTCAGTAGTACTGGCAAATCGGATATTGAACACACTCCTAAATTCTCCCCATGCAAATATGTGCATTGTGTGTGTTTTTCATCTGCTTGAGCTGGGTGAAGTACATCAATATCATCAGCATGGTCAACATAAATTTCTTGCTGAAGAATGTTAATGTTGCCTTTAAAAATGCATAATTTGATATGTATCAATTAAATTAATCTTTAATTAACTTACATTAAATTATGTACATTGGAGGAATTCTCTCCAAAAGTCCAGAGACATTCACTTGACCCAAACATTGTCAAGAGTTTGGATGCTTTGAGGGAAGATACAATTAACATCTCTGGTATTTGCATGCCTTAATGAAATACTTATTTACACAGTTTCGAAATAAAAACCTCCTTAAACATGAAAATGTTGTACTATCAGAAATCTAATATCTTTTACCGAAATCACTAATTTTGTATTGGTAGTGAATTTGCTGTGGTAAAGATTGGCTCAAATTGTTCAATAAACTTCCAGTGGATCTTATATGGTGCTTTGAGTTGTATTTGAAGCATATATTTGACATTGACATCATTCTGTCCCTTTGCATCTAGTAAGAGTAGAACTTTTACTGAACAATCAAAGCTTAGGAGTTGCTGTTAATCCTCTGGTTTCCTACTTCCATGTTTCTGCACCTTCTTGAGCTTCAGTGGGTACACAGGTTCATAGGCGGAACACACTTAGATGCAATGTTGTGCTCAAAAATACATACCCCTCCAAATGAAACCCTGTGCTGAGGTGCTGTGCAAACACTGCATGTAATTCTTCTTCCTGATATTATATCCCATTAAAAGTAGACACATAATAATGTAGAATATTAAAAAAAAATAAATTTTTACTTCAGAAATCTCTTACAGGTTAATAAGTAGCCTGTAGGAAGAATCTTAAGATTTTTTTAAAAGACTGGATTTAACAGTTGTCAAAATTGTAACTATCAAAAAACCCTGCAGAAAGGTGAGCAGAGAACCATCAGCTCCTACTCAGAGCTCTTACTTATGTCTTTATCTAAAAAGGAACATGATGAATCATCACCTTTGCACAGTTCTTTTTTTAAAATATTTTCAATTTCTTAACAATTCAGATTACTCTGTTGCAATAAGAATATACTGACATTACATGACTTAAACTATGGCCATATAATATGACAGCAACTTTCATTATGGAATCTAATTTAATTCTTTGAGTTTAAATTACTTTTCTTTACTCATTACATGGTTTTTTTGTAAGTTTCATTGCAGGCATTTTTCTTTTGATAATTCAAAAACATCCATAGCTTCTGATAACTTTGTCTCCAAGGACAGAAGGATAAATAGGGCATTCCTGAATATCACAGAATCAGTAAGGTTGGAAAAGACCATAGAGATCATCAAGTCCAACCTATCACCTATTACCTAACCTAGCCAAACCTGTTACTTAACCTGTTGTAATCTTCATGATCTTGAAAATGTAACTATATATTATGACGGGTGTTTAGCAGCATACAAACAGGAAAAAACAGATTAATTGTTCTTTAAACAGATCTAGCATTGAAAATACAGATAACCCCTAAGAGTGAGGTAAAATCTTCAAGCAGCTGTAAAGCATGTTTCCACACAATATTTCTAATTTGAATCATTCTCTATTATAGGACTCCATAAACTGGAATCTTACAGAAGTCTTTAAAAATTATTCAGGTTTCATCTGAGAAAGAGGGCGAAGATGTTAAAAAAAAGAATGGATCCAAGCATATTCAAATGTCTAAATCAGACAGAAGTTCACAGAACAATAGGAAAAAAACTGTATATGTATATATATATATAAATGTATATATGCTTCATAACGAATGTGGTATGATACTAACTCTGCATCATGCTCTAATGATCCATGTTGCCTATGTGACAGATGCTCCAAGAACAGAAGGATCATCCCAAAGAAGGCAGCTAACTCCATGAAGCGCTTTGATCCATGCAGTCTAGGAAATGAGATTTTTTTTTTCTTTGTGACTTAAAGTCATATGACATGCCTATGGTCCTGACAGAGCAGGGTCTCAGACCTGGGCTTATTTGGTTTTAGCTTGTTTCACAATTGCCTAGTGATCAAGAAGCTCTTCTCCAATCCATTTGAGTTCCAGCCCTGAGAATATTGTGTATTGCAAGTTTGCCACAGCCCCATGAAGGACAGTAGCACTTTATGGCAATTGGGGATGGTGGCAGCGGTGGCACAGTACTAAGCTGGTTAACCTTTAACATACCTCATGGCCTTTCTTTGCAGCTTTAAATCCTATCTTTCACTGCAGCCCTGCACACCTGAACCCACACTGCTCTGGTAACATTTTCTAGGGGCCCTTTGGGAGATCTTTCCTCTGGCTCCCCATGTGCTGCTGTTCTTTCACTGTTTTTTTCACAGCCTTGCACCTGCAGACATCAATAAAGTTGTCATGGAAGGTTCTTGCAGGAAGTGGCTGTCACCAGTCTGGAAATCACTCCTTTTTCTTTCTTTTGTAACCCCTTGGTTGTGGTTTATGATTGCACTAGGAAATCCAGTAAAAGGGATGTGCAAAACTGAATTACAATCAGCCCCTGATCAAAGTATGTTCCAACAATCACTCTTGCTGTACAAGCCTTGGTCTTCAGATGAGATTTTGACCCTCTCCGGGATCTGTTAGTGTTCAATTGAACTCCTAAAGGTTTCCATGACTTTTAGAAAGACTCTGTTGTGGTTTGACCCTGGCTGGATGCCAGAGATTCACCCACAACCTCTCTCTCACTTCATTCCCCCTCCTTCCCCCCCAACTCCCACATACAAACATGAGGAGGGAGGAAATATTTTGAAATCCACTTTAGTACAGTGGTAAGTGTCCCCACCTGACGTATGGGAGACCTGGGTTCAATTCCCGCCAGGGAGACAGTGTTAAGAGTTGAACTCGATGATCCTTGTGGGTCCCTTCCAACTCAGAATATTCTGTAAATTCTGTAAATTCAGAAAAGGAAAAAAAACCTGAAGGGTTTCCTTGCTACCGCAGGAATGAGGTCTATTTGGAATCTTTACTGTCACAGGCAAAAATAGCTCCAAGAAGGTAAATGATTTATTTCTAACAAGATCAGAGCTTAACATGAGAAGTATCATCTTAAAGGCAACCTTCTTCCCCCACACCTCCTTCTTCTTACAACAGATACCGCATTCCCTTTTTTCCTTCAGGACACAAAGGGGGAACAGGAGTAGGGGAAAGCCAGGCAGTTGGTGTTTCTGCCTCTGTTCAGGGTAGGAAGCCATTTCCCTGCCTTTCATAGGGTCCCCTTTTCCCCATGGGAGAAAGTCTTTCATGACCCATCCCAGCGTGAGTCCCAATCCAGGAGCAGTAGCTCTTCCATACTCTGCTGCCCAAGGGTCACTCTACAGGGTGCAGTCCTTTAAGCACTGGCTGCACTGCTTCATTTGTGGGCCCCATCACAAAGCACACAGACCCTACCAGGTACAGTTCTGCTACACAGTGTGAGCTCCTCTTTCCTAGGACTCTGCTCCAATGTGGGCTCCAACATGTCTGCAGCCCTCCTCCAGGATCCTCCACCTCCAGCGTGGGCTCCCTCTCCACAGCCACAGGTGGATTTCTGCATCCCTGTACTCTCTCTCTATTCCATGGGCTGCAGGGGGACAGCCTGCTTCACCAGGGTCCATTCCACGAGCCACAGAGAGACTCCTGGGACACCTCCTCCCCCTCCTTCAGNGTTAGATTTCTCGCTGAGATTTATGGCTTTCTCTGTATATTTTAACCTCAATTTGCAGTCCTGTAAGGTCCCTGCAGATTACAGAACTTGCAGACTGGGCCCATGTCAATAATGTTTAGTAAGGAAAAAGGCAGATACAGAAATGAGAAATTGTAAGTAAATATGACTGCTTAAGAAAAAAATAACATCAATTTCCTTTTATGGACTGTTAGATATTTCTTTCAATACAGCATTTTTATTGCTGCAGAAAGGTTTTTAGTGTTGAAAAAAGAAATATAGAAGTAATCCTCAAACATTGGGGTTTGGGAGAATGGCCACATTGGTAATTACCCATAAGCCTTCACAACACTAGAAGAAATGATTCTGTGATATATTTCTACTGCTAAGAAAGGTCTAGAAAGCCTGTACAATATAGCATGCCGTAATATTAGCTTTACCTCAGCAACCTTACTGAAGCTTAACTTAATGAAGTAATAAATTCAGAAGTGTGTTTCTGCATTCATTTGTTTCATAGATTTATTATAGATAAATCCACTTATAAAATGCATTGGGATACAAAGTCGACATTTCCTAAATACTGATGCATGTATTACAGTCTCCATTACCAATAATATATAGAAGGCAGAACATTTACTTTAATGATGATGAAGAGAGGCTAGACACAGACTGGCTGCTGCACAATACATCAGTATGGTTAAGTATAATTTTCAATAGCTATTAAAAAGAAAAAAGATACTGCTACCATATAACAGGTAAATAATTTCTCATTTGTGTGATATACTTTCTCTAGTTTCTCTTTAGCTTATATGGAGACTATAGACCTTAAAGGAGTTAGGCAAATCTACTTATATGAGTAGAAATATTTTCATTATATTGCAGCAATCACTTCTGGGAGAAAAGTTTAGGAAAAATTGCGACACTTAAAAAGAATAGAAATTTTTGGCTACCATTTCTGGAATCTCATACTGGCAAAGTTTGGGCTGACTGGAAAAACAATATAATAAAACATACTTTGTTTTGTAAAGCAGAGCTATGCTTATGAGAGTAACACCTTCAAAGATTTTAATCTTCAAATTTGAAGATAGCAACATTAGTAAAAATGTGTGTGAGAAGCTCTGCCAGTGAAGCTGCCACAATATCTAGCAAAATTTTACTCATCACTTAAGGAGTTTACCAGAGAACACAAGGTCTGTCAAATTAATTTTACCATAGTATCACCTGGAATTACATTAAGAGCTAAAACTAGTTCACAAACAACCTTTGTAGTGTTTGAGAACCTCCCCTTCCCTCCTCTTGACTTTCTTTTTGGGAAGATGTTTCTGACATGCTAAAATGTCCAGGTATGCATGGTGCTCCAGGGGTTGTCATTCGAAAAACAGCACACCTGGATGACAATGAGAAATAAAGTATTTAACATTGATTCAAGTAAACCATAATAATCGGATATCTCAGCTGCTGGGATAACTCATAAAGCTTTATGAATAAAATCCCTACAGTATTCCTACTCAAGCCAGCCTCCCAGAAAACCAGTCAACTGTGATGCACAGTGAGCTTCAGAACATTTAGGGAGGCTGGTAACCATTGTAGGTATGTTTCTCATTTGGAAAGAACTTGGCCTGAATAGAAATTCAAACTGTAAGAAGACTATTTTCTCTTGAGGCATTAAACTTGCACAGGTAGAAATCCATGTTGACTGACTTGAGAAGTTTTTACATCTACCTGAGGTAAAAATTAAATATGTTCAACTCAATCAAAATTAAGTTTTGACAAATTTATTGTATTGCACTTAAATCAATGTGTTTCTGTAAAACATAATTTAGTCAAATATGCATTTTCAGAAGAGAAGTGTTTTATCAGGAAAACTTTTGACTAGTTCTCTCATACATAAACATATGTTCCTCACTTCATGGTTGTCTATTGCTTGTAATGCTAAGCACATAAAGCAAGTAAAGGCATTTTCAATTGAATTCGTCCAATAGCCCAGAGGATCTCATTTCTTTTTAGGAAACACCAGAAATGAAGACGAGATCGTAATCTGTGAATTCATACAGATTATTTTTGAAATGTTCAATAAGAGCAGGTATTGGTGTATGTTTGAGCACATGCATACTTTGGACTTTAACATTCCCATGGACTTTGAGCTGCATTTTCCACACACCTGTCTGTGTGTGTTAGAAGATACAACTGCCCATGAGCAGTCACCTCTATGAAGGTCTCTTATGGAGGTGTACAACACACTACCTTGAAAACATGACTGCAAACGATAGCTTCAATATGGTGTGTCTGTATCACCCCTATTTCTTATTCATGCCTTAGTGTAAAGATGAGGTTATTCATGGCCTCTGATGTTCTAGATGTGGAGTTATGTACATATATACTGAAGAAGAACATTTAAGAACAGCTTCATTTCCAACAGTGTATTGCAGATTTCAGTGCATTATGTTGAGTCTGCTGGAGAATGTTGAAGAATATATCATTGCATAATTGTATTTAAACAGGCTAGCAAAATCAAGAGTTATTTAGGATTACACAACTGGAAGCATTTGTATGGTAACTTTTGTACGTGTGATTACTGAAACTACTTAGTGAATAAGTAGTTTTTAAAAAATGGCAAGGTATTTCCATAGGGTGACTTCTTCCTTCAGCTCACATACAATATGCAGCCTTCAGGGAAACTACAGAAGATTTTGTCCATTTGAAAATAATGTGATGTACAAATTCACTTGTGAGAACACTGACCTGTTTTTCTTTGCAAGTGCATATGTGCATGTAAATGAGAACGGAGTTTGGCCTGGAAGTTACAGACACAGTGTACACTGTTACCCAGCATTTTCTAAGAACATCTGCAGTGTATCCTGAGACTCTTTTCTGCGACTGAAAGCAAGCTCTACGCTTTTGGGATCTGATTATAGTGATTCAAAGCCTCTTCAGTACAGAGAACAACTGTGTATTGTTTAGTCTCTGAGCTTATATTAAGGAACAAATCTCAAAGTGCTTTTCATTGACAAAGGGAGAGGCTTGCATTGTTACATATCCCAAGGAACCAGTTGTAGAATTACACAGCTAGTACATGGATGTTTATACAATTGCATCTAACTGAAGATGAATTTTTTGAACTATATTTAAAGCCTATTGGATTCAGTTCCATTTACAAATATATCTCCTGTAAAGAACACATGATGATAATGGTAATCTAAGGTAAAGAAAGCAAATCGATTATAGCATATAAACATTACACAAAGATCATACTTTGTGTGTATATATGTGTTCAATTCAACTCTGATATGCTTAAATACCCTCAGAATATTTTATTTAGTCTTGTTCTTTTTATACTTTATTCTATTCACCAAATTTAGATCCTAATATGTAAATAGATATGCTGTCTGTGACTGCTTAAAATCTTTCATAACTAACAAGACACTTGCCATGGTTTAACCCAGGAAATCAACCTGGACCACAGTGGGTAAACCACTGTATTTTTAATAAAATCAGTAATGATAATTATTGATAATACAGTTGATATTTATTGATAATGAAATTATAATACAGTATGTTGTACATTGTATAAAGAGAAGGTTTTTGAATGATTATCTGATGATTACAGAGAAGATTACAGCCATTTGACAAAGTCAAAAAGTAATTCTTAGTAATCAATTTATTAATACCAGCCCTCAGTCCAAGGTACAGACTTGTAAAGTGGCTCAGCTCTAACATCTGCTTCTTTGACTTCTTGTTTTTGCCAGCAAGCCTCCCTCATCTCACTCATCACCACAGGACTTTTCACACTGCTGATTCAAGAATGTTTATTTTAATTAACCTTACTTTTATTAATTGTGTCCCTGATACAAAACTCAAATCAGGAGATTTTTGCTTCTAGTGATGTTTTGTATGAACAAAAGTGCCTGTTTTGCGGTCACATAATCAATGAGGTAATTGGTATTCACAGGTTCACAGATTATTCTGAGTTGGAAGGGACCCACAAGGATCATCGAGTCCAACTCCCAAGCAAGCGCCCACCCAGGGATCGAACCCACCGAACCATGGGCACCACACTCCATCCATCTGAGCCTGCCATCACCCAGATCATGTCAATGAGTTCCTCCTCTAATCTTTTCTTAAACATCTCCAGGGATAGCTACTCCACCACCTCCCTGGGCAGACCATTCCACAGAGGGATCACTCTCTCTGTGAAAAAACTCTTCCTAACACCCAGTCTCAACCTCCCCTGGCACAGCTTAAGCCTATGACATCTTGTTCTGGTGCTAGCAGCCTGAGAGAAGAGATTTACACCCACCCGACTGCAGCCTCCCCTCAGGTAGTTGTAAACAGCAATCAGGTCACCTCTTCTCCAGGCTGAACAGTCCCAATTCCCGCAGTCGTTCACCATAGGGGAACGTTGTTCTCCANCCCCGCTGCCAGGAGAATCATAACCACAGCAAAACTATGGACAGACTCTTAAGTCACCTTAATAGGTTTAAACTGGACCAAAGACATTGGGAAACCAAGATTACTTTCCCCAAACATTTTCCTCAAGGTACTGTGTGTTTTTAAGAATTAATCCCTTAGGTCCAGAACAATGAGATAGTGGTGTAGGGTTTTTTG
>WEKX01013187.1:6416-26912 GCA_013390025.1 Pitta sordida
CTGTTTCTGTCAAGGACAATAAGAAATGTTTCTACAAGTATATTAACAGTAAAAAGAGAGGCTGCAACAACCGGCACTCCCTATTGGATGCAGAGGGTAAGATGTTTATGAGATTGTTTTAGCAGGTCATCATTAAACAATGCAAAACAGTCTTGTTCAGCCTGATGGTCAAGGCACCAGGGAGATCCAAGAGAAAAAGGAATAAGCAAGCACCTAGGATTTCCTACCCACTAAGGCTGAACCCAGCAACTCTACAGTCCTCAAGGCAGCAACCACTGACTGCCAAAGGACAAGGGTCATTAACTCAGGGCCACATTCAAATACCTATTGGCAGGCAACAAGTAGCTTAAAGAGAGGGGCAATGAGCTACATATTGTGACTTAGGGGTAATGAAATGTGTAAGCATTTTCCGCTTACATGTCCATTAACTGTATACATACATACACTAAATATTTGTTACTTGCTCTTTAAAGATGTTCTGTGACTTCTAAATTTCCTTTCTCCTCTTCTACAAATCATTAATATATACAGAAGGACAGAAAGCTAGTAAACACTGTAAGTACAGAAGTAACAATCAAACCTGGGGTTTAAAATGCACATTAAAGCTTTTCGATACAACTGCAGCATTTTAGCTGAATATCTGGAAAACTTTTCATTCTTCTTTCTGTGAAATCTTTTTAGTGTTGACTAATCTGGAAATGAAAGCCCAGCTCTGTAACAACTCACTTTTATCACATGCTTTATTTAACAGTTCATTGTTCCAAAAGCTTGCAGGACTTGATATACGTATAGGCAATTACCTTCTTGGGTATGACTGGATATTCCTTCCCATGTATTCTGACTCTAGTTGGACTTTATCCTTAATATAAAGTGTCAATAGTTAAATATATTTCACTTTAAAAAGATTTATGAACAAAGCCTCTTCCATTGCTTGGTACTTTAATAAAGATACAAGATGAAACTGGTCTAAAATGCAAGTGTAGGAATGTAAAGGAGATTTGAAAAGCAGCAAGCCCACTTCCAGCCCTAAAACTGTACAGACGAAGACTCAGACATATGGAACCAATTCTGACTTTCTACCAAGTCTATCGTTAAAGCAAGATCTTGATTCTGAAGCACTACCTGTGCAAGAAACAATCAAAACACCAAGCAAGAGAGTTTTTTAACTTATGTTCATATAAATAAATCTGGACTTGCATGCCTGTGAGCCCTGCCTTCATCTGTCTCATTAAGTACATCTCTGAAATCACAAGCAATGCCTAAAAGTTGCAGCAATCAGGCAATTGTACATTAGGCACACAAAATAGGATCCTTCTAATTAGAAACTTATTGTTTCTACTCTAAGTCAAATCACTTACCCCAGTAGATGATGCTTTAAAGTGTTTGAATCTGACAAGTATGAGGGAATCCAAAGTGCAATTTGAAAGCTCATTATGAAAGTCCCTCTGAGGATCTCCAATCTATAGAAGTAGAGCTTCTGTCTCTTCTCCCACATTCTGCTTTATTCCCCAGAAGTCTGTATCACCCGCTCATCCACACACAGGATACAAATCATCTGATTTACTGTGGCAGTGTTCATGTATCGCTGATCTACCAAACTCCTCAATGGGATTAATAAACGAACAATGCATAAATGCACTGCAATAATTTTTTTTCCAGAAATTTCACTATACCAGTAAATATAATCCTAATATTGAAGCTTCAGTTATGGCCCAGTATTCACAGAGCTGAGGCAAGCTTTCAGTCCCAGCAGTGTCAGTGGACCTCTCTCAGTTTATATCAGCAAAGTTTTACCCTACCTGTGAATGCACACATACACAAACTTAGAGGGTAAATACAGTCCTATTTAATATTCCCTGCATTTGCTGCTCTGCAATTTCATCTTCCATTCACTTAAAAAAGTGCATATTTCTTGATATTTACTGCTTCCAGGCATTTTAGCATAGTCAAACACACACGCTGTTGATTTAGATCATACAAAGAACAATCATTCTGGAAGGAACAATCCTCTCCAATAAGCAGAAGCCTAGCTGGAAAAACTGACAGTGTGGATTACACATAGTGTTCCCATAATGGGATTCAGGATTGTTGTAAAGACTGCAGTTAAAATGCTGCGTATATTGCAGTAATTCTTACATAATTTTTGAACAACCAATATGTTACCTTGGATGAGAGACAGACAAGTCCCTTCTGCAAATCTAAAGGATTTAAAATGTCCTAGAGTAGGCCTTGTCTGGCCAAAATATTTCACTACCCATGTTTATCTTAAGGTATCTTTTCACACTCAGAGGCACTTTGAGGAGATATTTCCACTCTAGAACATAAAACTGAAATCCACTATGGAAATGTGACAGCCAATCAGGAAAACTTTTGCTTGTATGGGCCCATAAATTTGCAATATTTGAAATATTTTTTCTTCCTCAAACATTCCAGCTATTTTGGAAATTCACAAAATTTTATAGGCAAATACAGCCATCCACTAATCAGAACTGTTCTTTGCAGCTAATCACGCATGAATATTCTTTAATATGATTGGAAAAGCAATGACAGCTATATCTGGTAAGTAACACTGTCATTACTTTTAATATCTAAAGAGCATCTACTCAAAATATTTCAATCTCCCACAAAAGCAGTATTTACTGAAGAAGACGTAAGCACAAGCAGTGACTCCCAGGCATCCTGTGGCTGAAGTTCCCCACTTTCCATGCATGTTGCATGCTGAAACATCTTGTCTAGCTTTTCTAGCTTTGAATCTGTGACCATTTAATGTCCTCTATTTCTTACCCTGGAAGAGGCACAAGGAACCATATTGCATCTTCCCCTTGGAAACCCTGATTTTTATAGACTTCAGTGAGTTTTGTCTCAGTTCTCCCTTGTTCAATCAACTGACTAATGGGTCAATTCTATTTTAGAAAACAATTCCATACTTGATCATCCCCATTGCCATTCAGAAACTCCTTAAAATCAACTCACCAATCTACTGTATCTGGAACTGCCTTTAAATAAATGCTGTCAATTGATTCCTCCCCTCCTTCCTAGGCTATTTCCCTGCAAAAGGAACCAAAGGAAGACAAATATATTGCTGAGTATTCTACAACAGTTTGACAGAGCAATTTTCACCCTTCTATAGCTCCTAGATAATGTTACTGTTATACCTCCTCCATCGCGAGGAAAGGGACAGGCCAATGCCGTCGCGAAACCCTAACCTCGCAAAGAACTGCAGGTAGTTAATATGCATGCAGGCCACACCCATTGGCCCACGCCCTGGAACTCCGCAGGGCTCCGGGCACTTTTCTGTTTTTCCCCATGGGAAGAAAAGGGAACTGTTTCTGAGCCCCCTCTGACTCGGGAGACCCCCGCCACCCCGAGAATCTGTGGGCCTGTCCGGCTTGTGCACGGGCACCCCAGCCCCGCGGGGCGGCCCCACGCTGGCAGCCTGCACCGGGACAGGCGGGCACAGGCCAGGGCAAGGGAGGAGCGGCGCGGCCGTGGGGCACCCAGACTGGCCCNCACCCAGACTGGCCCTGTAGGGCGCCCCGCGGCCTCTGCACTGCTCCAGTCCAGGTGCCCCGTGGCCGCAACGCTCCTCCCTCGCCCTGGCTCCCGAGCGCTCCCTTGCTCCCGAGTCAGAGGGGGCTCAGAGACCTTGCTGCTGCCACCACACATGCTCCCTATTCCTCCGCAGCAGGGAATGGGTGTCCGCTGAGAGGGCAGATCGGGTTTGAATCAGGTGTTTCCTTCCCTTTAACATCCACAATTCCTGGGAGAGGCAGCACTGCCCATACGGTCCCATAGGGCAGAGAGAGCTGCCCCCTCCCAGCACACAGCACTTGTCCCCCGTCGCTTGCCTCACTTTTGTGAGTTTCATTCAGTTTCCCGAGTCAGGGATGGGAGCACCGCACCACCATTACGAGACCCCTCCCCGCAGGGCGGGGTGAGTCCCGCCCCACAGGCACTGCAGCACCACCCCTCAGCAGAGCAGAGGCAGTGCACATGCACCAGCTGGCTGGACTCCCATACGGCTGAAGCCAAACTGCGATAAATTCACATCGCAAATGTGCGACGTTGTAATGGAGAGGTCGTGATACAGAGAGGATTCACTGTACATACTATCAGCTTTCTGAAAACCTAATGGATTTTCAAGTATAATTACAAAAAAAAAAAAATTGAGAGAGCAATTAAGGTTAAAGCAAACCAGTCTAAATTGCTCAACCTCATGAACTCTTAAGCAAAAAAAAAAAAAAAAAGCAGGCTTGTGCAAATTTTGACAAGCCAGCTCCGTGATTTGCTACATTGCTACATTAGCATTCGTGGAATTGGCCCATTCAGAGCAGTACTCAATTTTCATATACTGTGTTAAGAAAATAAGAATCTGCATTTTTTTAATTCTGAAAGTTGCTTTGCAACATGCAGCCTTCTTATAACCAACCACTTCCACTTCTCTCTGGGTATTCAAAACACGTTTCTGCCATGCTTCCTTCATGGAACAGAGCAAAAAAAGCTTGGAAAAAATCTATCTTTTCTAAAATGCTTGTTTTCAAATTCACATTAGGATTAATCATGCATTACTTCAGCCTTCTGTAGATATGCTGGTAGACATATAGTTTCCTTCGCACTAAACTACAGTCCCATAAACAATGACCCAGACTCTCCAGGTGTGCAAAAGGATTGCATTAACTAAGGTTTACAGCACCATCCAGCACAGACACCTGCAATGGTCTGTACACTGCGCACTTACTTTGCCTTTTAGTACACTGTCTTACTTACCAGACAGGGATTTTTAATGTCATGTTTCGCCTGTTGTTATTTAAAGTTTATTTGTTTGGAGGGAAGGTTAAAAATACAATAAAAGCCTCACAACATCCAATCTTCAGCTGTGTATTACTGACTATTCAATTTCAGATTTTTCCAATTTGATATTGCTGTGCTTTCCCTACTGAAATAAAATTATATTAACATTGTTTCAGACCTACCTGTCACTTTATTTTAAAAACTATTTTTATTCCTTTGTTTACTTCCAACACATTACTGAATTCCAATGAAAAATCCCTAGGGCATTTCACATTTACTCAGTCAACTCTCCTGAAGGCAAAATGCACTCTTTTGCTGTTCCTCAAAAATGTGCTTGCATGACAATGTCAAATATAATGACATGTGAAGCTGAAAACCCCAGACAGACACAGTTTCAGTTCTGTCTGTCACAGTAGGCTCATTTACTAAGGTTAGGGCAAGAACAGATCATGTCATTCTAGCATATTGTATCTAAAAGACACCTTGATACTTCAAAGCATCCCTTCTGAAATTTTACACCACCCTCACTAAATTAAAATCTCCAAGCAGCTCAAAGACTTCCTTGTAAGCCTTATTCATAACCAATTTCCTGATCTCTTTCTGTACCTTCTCTAGAGCACTGTAGCAAGCACCACTGAGTACCTGTCGTTATTGTCTCCATCATGACTTTGCTGTTATCAGCCAAATTATTTTAAATGTTTCGTGTTCACTCAGTATCTCCTTTCTCTAAACACATTATCCCCCCACAGGAGACAGAATATCCATTTCAAAAAATCTGTACACCTTGCTACTTTGAGATCTGCTTGCTTTCAGCTTGTTTCCTGGAAAGTTTTTCTGCCTTGAGACCTTGGAATTAATTCAAAATAGGGTATCTTGGAGAAGTACTTTATCCTAATTTCTATGTTATCTTACATACAAATGCATAAAACATTGATTTTTAATGTCTTTCCTCCATACTGTTTGTTAGATTTTCTCCTGGTTTGGTTGTTTCACTTCAGGGAAGTGCTCAAAGTCTTAAATCATGATTGTCTACACTTTCATACTTTTTTTTAGATGACCAGAATCATGACAATCGGAACTTTACATAAAACAAGCAGAACACACCAGCTCAATGAAACTCTCATACTTAGCTTTGATATTACTTCTCATTTTTAATTCTATTAAAAAATGATGCTGATGCTGGGTGCCTCTATTCAGATCACCAGAAGAAGAGAGAGACACCAACTTGGGCTCCAATTTCATATCCAAACTTCCCCAGAGTGACATTTTTTCTCCAAATATTTACTTCAAGGCTACTCTAGTTCCTCCTATTCATGACCATACAATGTTCTCAAACTCTAATTATTCTCATTAGCTGAAAGTCAGACACGTCATTTACAGCTTCATTATTACTTTTTTGGAACTGCAGAGTTTCAAGGTTGTTTGTGAATACTCATACTCAAGTAAGAAAACTTGACATGCAGCAGTAAGATATTTCCACAATTTTTACCATCCTGTGATATTTTTGCCTGCCTTTCTGGTTAAAGCTACCTGTATCTTACAAAGCACTCAAAATACTTACTACACATCCATAGTGAAACTACCTCAAGCAATTGTCTTCCTCTCACACTTCTTCAGTAACTACAATTTGTTTACTTTTTCGTTCTGCTTCTCTTTGTGGTTTTTTCCAAATAATATTTCATTTATAAATAGAAACAACTTTCTATACACCTTGTAGAGGAGGTAGATTAGATAGGTCTTATATGAATATGCAAAATTTAATTTTTTATTTGTTGTTTATCCAGAGCTATTAATACAACTGTAAACAACAAGTGAACTATATCCAACCAAATGACAAGCCCTAGCACAGGGAAATCTGGATGGCATCCTTTACTACTACATTGTAACGGGTTGCAAAAACTTACTTAATGCCCACTGAGCCAGAAAACCACAAAGAAATGGGGGATTTCTGGTGCTTTCAGCACTTTTTACTGTTTGTGTATTGCCCAAAAACCTGCTTTTTAAAATTCTTTTCAGGTCATTTGGAGATGATTTTGCACACACACCAGAAGTAACTATACAAAATAATACTCATATGATGCTTGGTATGTCACTAAGCACTGTTTAGGATTGACCTTTCATACATGGCTAAAGTATGGATCAATGTTTGTAGTGGGAAGGTTTCTCATCCTTATTCTTCCCATCAGTCCTGGCTTTGGGATTGGCATCTACGCTGTGACACAATGTCCAGTCTGCAGTAGCAGAATTGGTACTTCTTCAGTGTCATTGTTTTTGTAACTTTAATCACCTGAAGTGCTCAAAATTTGCTTTGCCTTGTAACTGGTATAAAGCAATCTCTTTCCCAAAGCCAAGTATTACAGGTAAGTCTCAGGCCATTGGATCGAGGGTATAAGGAGTGATCATTACAAAGTGCCTTGCTAGTCTAGGTTTCTCAAGATAAAAACCCCTTCTTTTGCAGTTCTTCTGTACTTTTAAATCATTTCTAACATCACTTAAAAGTAATAGAGTTTGTCACACAAAAAACCCTACTCTGAGACATATCTCAAAAAAGAGATAGGCTAGAAAAGGCATTACGCACTTTCAGAGAGTCAAATCAGACATTTAGAACCACCACAGCTACAGACAGAATTCAATACACAGCAGGCACACCTCTGAAATGCAGTAAAAAATTAAGAGACTGTCCACAGCTAAAAAACCCCTTCACTGACCTATTCACATGAGATTGCCTCCTCTCTAGTTATTAACAATGGTCCATAAGGCAAGCTCAAATTCAGGCACAGATCAAAAAGGCAAACCTTCTGGAAACTGAAAAACTACTGAAATGAAACCACCTACAAAATAAAGTTTCGAATTTTCCCTCTTAAGAACACAGAGATGACACCTTCATCCATTGACCATTACAGTGGGAGCAATTAAAACTTTTTTTTTTTTTAAAACATTGAAGGCTTGATTTTAAGTTCAAAGTATTTTCAAAGTCTTTTGAAAACATTTCAGAGCCCTCCAGCACCCTGCAGTGGAAAAAAAGACATTGCAGAAAAACTGCATTTTCAGACAGTCTGGAACTTTTTAATGTGTTTGATTGCAGTGAGTTCACCCTTGGAAACAAAATTACCTAGGTAATTAAGAAATAGTTGAAGGGAAAACATAGATTCTAAGTAGAACAGAATTTAGTTTGTATTGTACCATAGTGTACACGAAAGACCATATAAAGGAGCAGTTACTGAGATGAAAGTCAAGACTTCTTGGGACGGAACCTTCTAGGTGATCAAAACTCAAAAGCACTATTTGTCTATTTTCATTTAATAGCTTATCTGTGAACAGCCTAGAGGAAGAATCCAGCAGATTAAATAGTCTATGATATGGAGGTGTTTTAAGAGAAGACTGGATGAGGAGCTTAGTGACATGGTCTAGCTGGGAGGTGTAGGGCTGGATGATCCTGGGTCCCTTCCGGCTCGGAGTGGCCTGCTACACTGTGAGGGAACTAGGTTTGTGTTACCACTCTGGGATGTGCTTTCGGTCTCTGTACGGGTGTTAGATGGTGAGTTGGACTAGATGATCCTTGTGGGTCCCTTCCAACTCATAATATTCTGTGTGATTCCGTGTGATTATAAAAGTAGGGAGCCCAGGGAAGTAGATGAGTCACCTCCCTGGAACTACATATTTAAAAGATATGCAGATGTGCCACTTGGGGCATAGTTTAGTGGTGGCATGGCAGTGCTAGGTTAACAGCTGGACTTGATCTTAAAGGTCTTTTCCCACTTAAGTGATTCTATGAAATGCACATGATATATGTTTCTCAATAGTCAGTATCACATCTGATGTCTATTATGTTTTGCTTTGAGAAAAAAAGTCTAATTTCACATTCAGCCTTATGAGGACATCCGGAAAATATAGCACATTTTCTGCTGTTAGAAGGTATCTCTCGGGGAGACTTAATAGGAGTGTCTGTACTATTTGGCAAAGAGTGCACCTGAGAAGCTTTAATAGCACAGAATCACTGTTTTGCTTGCTGCTGGTGCAGCCGTGAATGAGGAAAACAAATTTAATAGGATTAAATTAGATATCTTAGGCCCCAAAAGTTGGTGACTTATTTGCTGAAAACTGTGTTTCCTGACAAAATTATGTTGCAAAATGCCCTACTTATGACACCACCTGCATCCCAGAGTTGCCATACAACTATAGCTAAGTGTACAGGAAAATTTTGTCACAGTCCTGCACAGTATTTCTACTTTCTCCCTGGATTTCCTGACTGATCTCATCGAGAGGCTGGGTTGTGAAACTCTTACTGTGAGTTCTGAATCCCAAGGTCTTAAGTAATATGGTCACTCAGCCATGGAGAAATTCATTTTCCCTATCCAGCCGTTAGAGAAGGCAAGAGCAAATTAAGATTACGGGATTTCAATCTCCCTCACTGTTTCTCAGTATTTCTATGCTGGGAGTCAAATTTTGGATTATGGTTATAAACCTGCTCCAATGGAATTTTGATTTAACTTTAGTTAAGAAAAGTTTAACTTTAACTGATTTAACTTTAGTTAAGAAAAGTTTGTATTTTGGAGAAGTTTTAGACAAGACCCAGAGAGGCTTAGTTGGAGATCCTTGATGTTATCAGTCACAAGCACACAGCCATCAGCCCAGATTCAGACTCAGTTGGGGGCTGTATCTGAGTACTGTCTGTCCCTGCAATAGGAGGAGCACTTTGAAGTGATGATTTGAGGGGTTTAGTGTGTTAGTGTGCAGTATGATGAGTACATCACATGCATCACATTGATATGTCTTTTTCAGAAACAAAGTTAGGCAATTTCTCATTACTGACATCACTGGAAATCATGAATACAAGAGGAATATTCAACATGTCAAACATACAGGTATTGCCTTCACTTCAAAACCAACATTTCCATTAAGGCAGATCTCTTCTCTCCTCAGTGGTAGGTCACACCACTGGACCACTATTTTAAGTTGTGAATTGCGATTTGTTTGTTGAGATGGTTACTCTGGCTTGGCTGAAGAACTCTGCTGTTGACACACTGTTGAACATACTTTTCACACACAGAGATTCACACACAGAATACTATGAGTTGAAAGGGACCCACAAGGATCATCTAGTCCAACTCACCATCTAACACCTGTACAGAGACCGAACGCACTTGCTTGTTTCTAGAAGCCCATCTCAGCAATACAGAGGAGAAAGGTGTCCTGCATCCTCCTTCACATTCATTCCAGAGTGCATAAATACCAAGAAGCATACAACTGCCAATTTAAAACTATTTGAGTACTGGTCAAGAAGTGCAATGAAAACAGCTTGAAGCCTCCCACCTGGCAATGGTGGATCATGTCTACCTGGCTGTTGACTTCTTCCAAGCATAGCTTCTTATTTTTAGCATAGAAAACCTCTTATTCTGAAGACATGCGCATACATAAAAAAAAATAAATCTTGCAATTTATGCATCAATAGCTACTGTCTTCCCAGGAAATTTATGTAATGATAAAATATAGTTGGTGCCTATTATCAAGAAAGACAAAAAAACAGATGTTATTCTGCACAGTTTAAGCAAATGTAGATTTTCCAGACTGTCACCTAAAGAAATTTTGGAACAACCTCTAAATCCATCATAAACATCAGCATATTCTATCACTGCCACTGGAGATGATAATTAAGAGCTAACTACGTGAGGAAACATCCAAATCTTTATTTACTACATCATTTAAAATGTTACAGCTAAGATCATCATTATCTAATTTTCAAACAAAAGACTCACTCAAGTTCACTGATTCTGTTCAGAAAATTAGCCTAAGGTTTATCCTTGTCACCACAGCCCTCACAAGACAGATACAGCAGTTATTGCCTGCCAGCTAATATTATGTGAGAATATGGGGCAACAGCTCTTGTAAGCAAACATCTATGCTATTTAACACTGTAAGACTCTCACTAGAATATCTGCCCTAAAGATTAAATAAAAAGGGAGAGAAATAGTTCATTTTAGGACAAAAAGATATTATGTTCTAAGTGTTGATATTTCACCAAATATAGTCAGCTCTCGAATACCACGGTACCACAGGTCTTGCCCCCCCCCACCCCATGCAGCCCTCCATCAGCATAGAGTNACAGTACCGTGGGTCTTGCCTTCAACCCACGTAGCCCTCCATCAGCGTAGAGTGGCAGCTCATTAATACATAAATTTTGGCACAGTTGCCCCATCCTCTCAGCTCTGGAGGGGCTGCAGGGCTTTCCCACAAGTTCCTCCACACACTCAGAAGAGTGAAAGGGGTCTTTTCTGCCCCATCCCCCTCTGGGGAGTCCTCAGGAATCATGACAAAGGGGTCCCTGAGCTCACGTTTCAATGTCAAGTGCATTCAGATTAAAAAGAAAAAATAAATTGTTCAAACCCAGGAACCTGGGAATTTTTTTTTGCACAGGAGACATTTGTGTAAATATCTCCTCTGGGATGTGGGGGAGGCCAAGGGGAGGGGAGGGGAAGTAAGGGAAGAAAGGAGCTCCAAATGAGGTAGGCAGGGGCAGCAGTCAGAGCCAGAGAAGGAGACAACTCCCTCTCTCCTGCAGGCAGACCGAGGTTGTCATGGGACCGTGAGGGATTGTGCCATGTCATGCAGCGCTGCTGAAATCAAGCTCGGGACCTAGTTCTGGTTCTGGAGGTATGGCGGGGCGGGGTGGCAGCGCTGCGATCCTTCCCTTTGGAGCTGCTACCTCACTTTTATGTGTGCTGCTGCAGCACACACATTTAAAGTGGAGTTTCAAAGCCTGTACTCCACACTGGGGCTTACACCAGCGTCCTGAGGCTGCCTACATGACAGCTAGCCCCATTGGCAAGGCAACAGTTGTAAGGCAGCACCTCCCTGGCCCCTGTCTCGCTCCCCATGGAGTAGTGGAGTCCAGGGGATTGGCTAGTGTGCTCTCGGCTGCAGGGTTACTATGGGGATGCAACGAATCAGCCAGCACAGCTTGTAAGTTCCAGTGTTAATCAGAGTACTTGTCTTAGTTAAGATATGTTAAGAAAACCCAAGAAAGGTATGCATACAGTTTGTATACTGTAATGTTTTAACTCGTTAACTACACCAGTGGAGAAACAGAGCAGAGCAAGAATTTAAGAGGTTAAAAAAAACATTACAAGCAGCAGTGCCTTTGTCCTGCTGGGGACTAGCCAGGTGGGATGAGGGCTATCTCTGCTGCATTCCCTGCCGCAGCTCTGTTGCCACCCCCTTGCACTCCGGCGTTGTTTTGGCTACCCTCATTCGGACTGGGGCATGTACTGGGGGGACGAAATGCAGCTGCCTCACTCAGAGCAGAGTGAGGCAGGCCAAGCACAGTGTGGATGTGACACCGGCAAAACTGCTGTGGCCCCCTCACCCAGAGCACAGCAAGGTGGACACAGCACAGGCAGAGCAGTGCGCCCTTGTCCATGCAGCACAGTGTGGGCGTTGATTTGAATATTCAAGATTATATAATTTGAATATTCACGCAGGCACAGTCACGAAACGGACTTCCCCAATTCTGGAAAAATCACACCATGCAGTAGTAAAGCCACAATATGGGAAGCGTGAAGTGGACAGGGCTGACTGTACTTAGTCACAGCATTGCAGGGGAGAGGGAAAGCCAGTAGGTTTGTGTTCACTATTTCAAAACTCTCTGCACAAGTTACAGTAAAGAGGTATATGTAATTCTTAGAAACACCTATTTGTGTTGCNAAGGCAGCACCTCCCTGGCCCCTGTCTCGCTCCCCATGGAGTAGTGGAGTCCAGGGGATTGGCTAGTGTGCTCTCGGCTGCAGGGTTACTATGGGGATGCAATGAATCAGCCAGCACAGCTTGTAAGTTCCAGTGTTAATCAGAGTACTTGTCTTAGTTAAGATATGTTAAGAAAACCCAAGAAAGGTATGCATACAGTTTGTATACTGTAATGTTTTAACTCGTTAACTACACCAGTGGAGAAACAGAGCAGAGCAAGAATTTAAGAGGTTAAAAAAAACATTACAAGCAGCAGTGCCTTTGTCCTGCTGGGGACTAGCCAGGTGGGATGAGGGCTATCTCTGCTGCATTCCCTGCCGCAGCTCTGTTGCCACCCCCTTGCACTCCGGCGTTGTTTTGGCTACCCTCATTCGGACTGGGGCATGTACTGGGGGGACGAAATGCAGCTGCCTCACTCAGAGCAGAGTGAGGCAGGCCAAGCGCAGTGTGGATGTGACACCGGCAAAACTGCTGTGGCCCCCTCACCCAGAGCACAGCAAGGTGGACACAGCACAGGCAGAGCAGTGCGCCCTTGTCCATGCAGCACAGTGTGGGCGTTGATTTGAATATTCAAGATTATATAATTTGAATATTCACGCAGGCACAGTCACGAAACGGACTTCCCCAATTCTGGAAAAATCACACCATGCAGTAGTAAAGCCACAATATGGGAAGCGTGAAGTGGACAGGGCTGACTGTACTTAGTCACAGCATTGCAGGGGAGAGGGAAAGCCAGTAGGTTTGTGTTCACTATTTCAAAACTCTCTGCACAAGTTACAGTAAAGAGGTATATGTAATTCTTAGAAACACCTATTTGTGTTGCTAACAGAGTATGAAACTATGAATGAAGGTCTAAAATTTGGTATTTCAGAATCTGCAGAGTGACAAAGCACAGAAAAAACAAACTGCACAAAGTGGTCCTCCCCATGGCTTAGAGAGATTTGCGATCTCCACTGGTTTTCCACAGCAGGTTTCTATACTATTGACATTTCAATTGTATCCAGAAATAACCTCAGAAAGATGAGGAAAGGGACAGTGAAAGAAAACCATTGTTTCCGTCACTAGGTCAATTACAAATGCCTTAAAGGCTTTTGCTTTAATTCTACCCGTATTTCAGAGGCCTGTATGACCCTCTGCCACAGCATAACTTGAATACACACAGAGGTCTCTTTCAGGGCTTATGTTTGCTCCCTTCAAAAGTTTCACTCCCTGAGACACTGTCCTGCCTCACCTGCTCCTCCAGACTGCACCAAAGATGGAGCTTCCTGGGCCCCCATTCTCCCCCAAGTGGAGCAGGATCTGTGTCTCCTTCCCTGGCAAAATAACTGACTCGTTGCCCTGGTTTACCTGGTAGAAAGAGTAGAGAGCATACTGTGTTTAACACTAATGTTTAGACAAATTATATCCTAGGATGCTGTTGTATGAACATGTTCCCCTTTTATATCCATTTACCCCTTCTGTAAATAAATAATGATCACAATTCTTGAGACAGTAAGTCATATTTCCTGGGTTTTAATGTTACAAAGTTACCGACATTTTATGAAAGGGCCTTCTAGTCTGCCCATAGGGGCCACAAGAACCACAGGAATTTGACATATGGGACATTTTCTCCATAAAACACTTCCCTCAGTAATCCAAGTATGATACTAATATGATACTAAATGTTTACCTCATCCAACCATCAACTATTGTCATTGTTATTTTATGAACTGAAAAAAGAAAATGAATCCATGGATAAAATATAATCCCTCAAGATCAGGTTCTTCTCCATATAATGAGAAGGAAGGGAGAAGAGTGGACAATTCCAGCTACTACTGCTGTATTTGATAGCAGACATTAATCTTTTTCAGTAGATATTAAGAAATGATTCACTGCCATATTATCAAAGAAATATGTCACCCCTTCATGCAAGCTGTCTTCAATCCTAAGGGTTTTCTTTACTGCTTTGGAAAAGCTAATACAGTAATTTCTCGAATTTCACAGGGGTTCAGGACCAGAAGAATCCTGCATTAGCTAAAATCTGCAAAGAAGAGGTTTATGTGTATGAAAATGAAACACACCCTTCACTCCACCCCCTCAGCCCCAGAGTGCCGCAAGGGCGTTCTGGCACCTTCCCTCGCTGTGTGCTGGGACCAGGGAGTGGAGGGGGTGGGTAGGGATGGAGAAGGAGAGGGAAGTGTAATTTCTGCGCTGCCACTGTATGGAGGCTCCCATGTGGGCCCAAAACTGTGCTGAGTGGGCTCCAGTGCAGCATTCAAGCCCCAGTCCCTCCACAGCCCCTGGTGAGCAGCTGTAATAAACTGTTGATACCATGTAATAAAGTTTTCTCACCATTCAACCTCTCCAACACTCATAAGGGAGCCATCCTGGGTGGTCCCTGAGCGAGCAAGAGGTGCTTCTATTACTTCAGGGGACATGGCAATCCTGCCCTCCAACATGGCAGAGGCATGGACTGTGCATGCATCGCCGTCCTGTGCTCATGTGAGATGGAAAAACGCCACGAAGAATCGGGGGAAGTCTATGACATTTCTGAGGGAAAAAAATCCATGAAGTTTTGAAGCCATGAAATTTGAGTCATGAAGAACTGAGGGATTACTGTAACGTGTATCCAAGGCCATAAGACTTGAAAACCTGAATTGGAAAAGCAATATAATTGAAATTTGAACCTATTTTAGAAAAAGTTTAATTTTTTTACTTAAAAGTAATTTTCTTTAACTTCAGCTTTAGTATCTACTCTTCCTACAGACTGATGACTTTAATTTCGGAAGTCCTTCCTGCGACCTGCCATCTGTCCTGTATCGATCAGTACCTAGGAAATCCCCTTAGACACCCTGGTCTACATCCAATATAGCTACAATGCAGAGGTAGTGATGATAGCAACATTTTGTCAGATTTAAGAAGAGACAACATTTGTAATTAATATGCTAGCCTTTGTGTTACAATAGGCTGCACAACTCCTCTTTGCAAGTGAAGTTTTGTTGATTTGTGCCCTAAAACTTCATATATTCATGGGTTGGGTCCTTTCCATGGATGTCATGAGAGGGGCAGAGAAAACATTGGCTTGTATCTCACTTATACAGTCTGAGGATAAATGGAACTCAGCACTAGACTTAAAGTGCTTGCTAACAGCCAAGTCTAGATGAATTTCCACAGCACATCAAGCTCATCATTGGAACGCAGCATCTACCTCCACAACCTGTCCTCAAAACAGTGCTCCTAACAAGGCAGTACTGCTCAGCAATAAATTTAGTACAGTCAGCTTTAAGGTTGTCTTAAAGATATTCTTATATTTCACATTGCAATACCATGGCACTTAATCAACAATCACACTGTCGTGTCATTTTTCTCAAACTCCATTTTAGCATTTTGTAGGATACATTAAAGTGAAGCAAAAGTGAATTCTTGAAATAAATTATACTCAAACTCAGCTTCCTTACCTACCTGCCTCTTTTGAAATAAATTAGTCCCTGCAGGGTTTACCACCAGCACAAGCACCCGGCATCCACCCACACAGCACCTTCAGACATTACACTTTTAATTCGTTAGTCTCTTCCGCTAGGTTAGAGGTTTCTACAACCTCTCAAGGTAAAAAAAGAAAAGCTTAGATGACCTCCTAACCCATTTTAAAATCTTCGCAAGGCATTTAAAAATACAGCAGTTATTCCTTAAAAAAAAGGATTAGAAATTTTTCTTATACTGAAATACCGTTCAAACTAGACCTGAAAATGTCTCAGAAAAGCTCTTCAAGTAGAAGTGGTAATGTATGTTAAACCTCAGAATTGCAAGCCATTTAGATCATTAGGTTATTTAAAATTAGCCTCAAAAAAAGTTATGATGATGCTTAGAAAAAAAGTTGCCAGTGAATTAAAATTATTAACTGTGCCTGAAATGTCTTAATTTTAAATTATTTCTACTTCAATGTGATGTTCCAACTGACATGGATATTAATTATTATTGCCAGTGTGTATTCTCAGTTTCTACAGTAAATAGTTTAATTTTGTAACTGGTCTCTCAGTAAAAGAGCATTTCTTAATAAAAGTTAATTTTTCTATGCCTATTACACTCAATTTAAGACAATAAATCAGCTTTTTCTCTCTACCAGATACCTCAGTTCAGTTCAGGTGAAAATATTTCTAGATATTAGAAGTATCACACTTTGGTGGAAATATGACAAGATTTCAAACAGCAAGTTTTCAAATAGTGCAGATACCAAAATCATAAGAACAGATATATTACATTAGACACAAAAATCTAATAATTCATCCCAGTATGTATCTATGTTTAGCCATTGCTAGAGGACGATGGACAGCAGAAATACACATAAATCAGCAGTACAAACAAAACCTTCTTAACAAACTATTAACCCATGAGGCTTCCCACACAACAGTTTAAGTTCTTTAATAGATTTTAGTGTGCTCAATAATTTTAATTTTATCTAGCTCATTCTCTGATATTTTAACTCCAGAGAAAGCCAGGTCATTCCTGAGCCATTATGTCCCCTTGGAAACGCCACAGTGGCACTTTTCCAATGCATCACATTCACTTGTCATCTACTAATTTTATCCTTTATGAAAAGTTTGTCAACACATTTCATACAGAAGCCATCTTCACTGGCCACTCCCAAGGTACTGAGTCCCACAGGAGCCTGCAGGCAGCACAGTCTCTGGATTTCCTTTGCAATTAAAGCCACAAATTAACCTCCACAGTAATCTTCTTGATAAAGCATAGGAGGTATAAAACACTCTGTTTCCCTCTGGAAACTGCCTGTGTCTTGCAGCATAGGACAAGCACCCAGGCAAGACTCCCACGGGCTGCCTGTAAATTCAGGGTTACAGTAACTGTCCAGTGGGAGATGCAAGAATGTAGCACAAAACTCCTTTGAGGATGAATTTGAGGGAAGAGACACACTGAATGCAGAGGAAGGCAGAAAGCCCCAGTCCTGCTTGATGTTCCATCTCTCTCTATGGCATCATAATACAGAGTGGTTGAGAGGGTGACAAGGTCAGCAATGCCTCAGCTCTGCCCATATCTGTCCAAGAGTGCACACATGGCCATTGAGGCACCACTTGAGGCTTGGGATAAATTAGCATGACTTACTGATGTCTGGGGAAAATGCCGAACTAAATCAGACTGTAGATCTCCTGATTCAATTTCTTCTGGCTGTTACTAAAGCCTTTGTGCTGTTCTGCAGCCTGAAACCTTTCCAGCCCTTGACAGTTTCACTTTTCCCTTACACCAGCAGTGCTCTTTTCTCGGGACCTTGGAGAGATTGTGGGGCAGGATGATGAGGAAGAAGGGCAGATTTTCTTCAAGATTGGGGACCAAAGGCTTGATTAATCAATCTGGGAGTGTAAATAAAATCTTCATGTACTGCCTCTGGATCTCATTTTAGCCAGAACCTCTATATCCAGAACTTGGACCCAGGATTTCAAATATTTTGCCTATAAAGCACACTGACATAACAGCAAAACAATAAAAGATTTAAGTGCTACAAAGCGAGCAAAAACAACAGGGCTGCATGAAACCAAGTCAGTTAGAATCTAACACTTCTCAACCCTGTCACAAAGGCTTACAATGAAATGGAGCAATCTTTGTCAGTGTCTGTTTTCCACCACTGGACCATGCAGCCTTGTTGAAAACCTGTTCCTAATTGAAATAAAATCAGCTGCAGAAAGTGAGAAATCTGACAGCAGCTGTATGATCCTTACAAAAGTATTTGACTGCAAGAAGGAAGGCTGGAAGGAGAAATAAAGTGCTATATCACAAGAAAGGAAAACAAATAAATAGGGAGCCCATGCAGTAAATTCACAAAATGAGTTCCTTCCAAAGCATAAATAATCCCATTGCTTTTAGCTTTTGGCAGTGCGCTGGCATTAATGCCTTTCCTGCTCAGGTCTGAGACTTAAGCAATCTTTCTGTTTGCAGACTTGTCCCATATGGTGGATTCAAACAAGGCACTGAAAGTTCATTTCTCTCACTGTAAACAAAATTTTGGTGGAGTTCAATAGATATGCCAATGGGAAACAAATGTTCTGATGATGAGACAGCTGCTGCAGGATCATATCTTGCAGTTAGTGACAAAGAGGGTTTTTTCCATCTCAATTCACTTTTCTGTGTATCTTCAGCTACAGGGGAGTGTATGGAAAATGTTTTTTGATGTATGTCAAAGTAGGAAAAATTCTATTTGCCACTAATAGATTAATTAGCTCTGAAAAGCAGGCCTAAGTAAGTCAAACTGCACCTTTGGAAATCAGCCCTCATAGGCTGTCACTGAGAATATGACTAGAGCAATACAAGAAAGTAATAAGCTGTCTTGAAAAGGCTGAATTTGCTGGCTTTGTGAATAAATAGAAAACATATACCAACTCAAAATCATCCTATGCTTGTGTGCATACCTGCATGCAGATGTTATGGGTACATAGAAAAACCTGAAATCAGGCTGAGTTTCTCTCTATCAAACCCACCCATAAATGACAAATTGTATCAGTAAAGCATCCAGACAATTTCAACAGTTTGTCTGAGTCTGTGTAGTTCAGGCAAGGTTAAAATAGTAAAATCAATTTACAACACTTAAAATCTGGGTTTCACCAATGCTTTTGCTAGCCTACACAGTGCTTTAAAAGCAGAGAAGCCCATGGCACTCAAGCAAAGATCAACAGATCTCTCCCATCACACAAAATTTTGCAGTACTGAAAAATATATTGGTCTCAGCTGTAATTTGTTACTGATACACCTGAAAATTCACTGCAATAAACCCTTTCTTTTTTCCCAAGCTTCTCTTACCACATTATCACCTCACATATGAGCAACCAACAGAACCAAACTGTTCAGAATCAAACAGAATCAAACTGTTTGGTTCTGAACAAAACAGTTCAGAACAGAACTGAACTGTACTGTTCAGTTCAGTACAGAACTGAACTCCATTTATGAATGGAATGTGATTTGTAATGTGGATGTTATTTGACCTGTATCACACTCAGGTGGCACATTGATGACTTACAATCGAGAAATTTTCATAACATGACATTCTAAGTCATAATCAACTGTCCTGTTGTGATGTCCCTGGACTGGAAATTGGCTAATGACTAGAATTTGGTTAATGTGACATTCATCCACAAGAAGGGCTGGAAAGATGATCCGGGTAGTTATAGACCTGTCATCCTGACCTCAGTCATGGACAAAGTCATGGAGCAGATAATCCTGAGTGCTATTACACAGCACCTGCAAAATAACTATGGCATTACATCTAGTCAACATGGATTTAGGAGAGGTAGGTCTGGCCTGACCAACTGGATCTCCTTTTATGAACTCGTGACTCACCTGATTGACGATAGAAAGGCTGTGGATGTTGTGTACTTGGATCTTAGCAAAGCCTTTGTCATGGTTTTCCATTATAAGCTTCAGAAGAAACTCTCAGGGAGTGGGTTAGATAGGAGCATTCTGTGTTGGGTTAGGAATTGTTTGGATGGATGAACCCAAAGAGTGTTGGTAAATGGTGCCACATCCAGCTGGCGGCTGGTCACTAGTGGAGTCCCACAGGGATCAGTGTTAGGCCTGGCACTATTTACTATCTTTATTGATGTTACAGATGGGGGAATTTAGTCCACCATTAGCAACTCTGCAGATGATACAAAGCTGGGGGCAAATGTTGAACTACCAGAGTGTAGAAGGGCCCTTCAGAGGGACCTTGACAGGCTAGAGAAATGGGCAGATTCTAATGGTATGAGATTTAACAAGTCTAAATGCCGAGTTCTTCAGTTTGGACATAACAGTCCCAGGCATCACTATTGGCTGGGGGATCTCAGCCCAGCACCTGGGGCGGGCGACACGACGGGAGAGGCCCCTCGCCGGCAGCACGCCGTGGTCCCGCACCACAGCAGCGATCCGGCGGCGACGAGCGACTACTCGGGCTTTGTAAGGCTTGCATCGCGAGCCTCCCAGGGACCATATGACTGGCCACCTGTG
>WEKX01013189.1:0-10128 GCA_013390025.1 Pitta sordida
GGTTAGACAAACTCTGGTTGGATGTATTATGGGGTGGAAAGATTGGTGAATAATATAACTGTAGACTGATAAGGCTTTTGTGGTGCGTTTTGCATCTGGAAGCTTTCATTAAAAACTGCACCATTTCTTTTACCTCTGTTGATTTGTTTGGAAGGAGTTTTTTCCTTTGTTTTTAGGGATGAGTTCAGCACATCATACATGAGCTGTGTGTCCTGGCCTCAGGACTGCCCATGTCTTCTGCCATTCTCTCAGGCTGTGTGCTTTGAAAGCCCACAGTTTCAGACCATGAAAGCTTTCGGGTCCCTGACCTCAGGGAAGCAGTGCTCCAAACCAACAACATATGCTGGGTACACAGATTATTTTAGGAGCCCCAAAGCCAAAGTACCCCTGCTTAAGGCAGCAGGATCATGGTTTAGCAAGCCCACTCTCTGTACCAAGGGATAATAGCTGTTCTTAAATTTCTGGCAGTGGTCTGGAGAAACCCTGGAGCTAAAGGCCCAGAGAAGCTGGGATGTGTTTCTTTTTAATGAATTTTGTCATTTCTAAAGGGTAAATAATATTGAGTTTTCACTGCCTCTAGCTGTAAAAACTTCATTTTTATAGCCTTTCCTACCTCAGAGTGTCTGGTTAAATGATCAACATCTGTTAGGATTTTATGATAAATCCAGCAATTAAGCATTGATAAATCTTACCTGATGATGTAATGAATAAAATGACACTCGAGATGAATGCCACTTCTGTTTTTAAACTGCTAGTTTTTAAAACTACTGGTAAGTGTTTCACCTAAGAGCAGACCTAAAGTCTTCATTTCAAGACACCCCTGAGTTTTGGAAAAGGCTCCAATCTGTCATGCTCTTATTCTTATTATTGTATTGTAGAACAATACATCTAATTAAAAATATCCAAAGTACCATGCAAGTATTTCAAGTAGTGTAAACTATCACTTGTTTACATACTATTTAATAGGTTCTGTAAACATATAGCAAGTCTCCGTCATCTCCACAAAAGAGCTGTTGAGGAGAGGCCTCTAATCTGTAGGACAAGACCTTACTGCAGTCCATCCACATACCAGTTTAATCTATTTTTTTATACAATTTTGTATGTACATCCACATTATGGAATAGAATTATTTCCTACATTGAAAAACAATAAAATGAACAAACTTGTGTAACATAATAGTAAAAAAGCCAAAAGCTGGTTTGCCTGCATGAGCCTGGCAATGGCGCGGAGACACCATTGTTCAGGGCTTTGGTTAATTTCTTTCATTTTTGATAGTAACATGGCATGCCAAAAGGAAATCCACAACTTAAAAGAAGCTTTCATTGTCAAAGAAACTTCCCAGCCTGACCATGCACAAGACTCCCAGGCATTTACACTCTGTGCACCAAAGACCTTGACTGAAGCCCCTTCACGGTGGCCCCAGCAACCCAATGGGTGCCCTGCTTGACTCCCTGCACAACTCACTCACACACACCAGGTGTCAGTCCCAGGTTTCCCACGGTAGAGTGTTAGATGTCTCATTCCATAAAGCAATTTATTCAAAGTGCAACAACACAGAGAGAGTCTGAGTTGGTGCCTCCACGGGGGACTCCTAGCAAAGAAATTGCTGTATGGGTACAAACGCCAAGACTCCAAAGAGTTTTGAAGTAGATATGTTTATTAGCAACATTGAGAAGCGAGGGGGGACATCTCCCCAAAACCTGACTAAAGACTGTCATTACAATTGGTCCTTAAATGCTACACAATCATCCATATTCATTAAGGCGTCTTAGGTTAGCATTACGATGTGTGGTAAATGCATCTTAGTATTTTGTATTCCATATTGCTGTTTTAAAACAGCATTGTCTGTAGCACCCCTTTCCTCCCTGCGTTAAGATGGTAAATCCCAGAAAGGAATTTGGGGCATTTTGACAGCAGAAGGAGGCAGTTCCAGGGACAGCAGCAAGCAGCAGCTCGGCAGCCCGGCCTGCTGAATTGCAGCTACTTTTCATTTTCCAGGTTTTTTTCCTTGGAACACTGAGGAACTGAACTTATCTCCCATAGACACATTCAAACCAAAACAAAGAATCTCAACTATCTGCATCAGAAGGCTCCACATCTAGCCAGGAACAAGGTCTGGCCCTTCCTTCCCTTCCCCCCTCCCCTATCCAGAGGAGAAAATATCAGACGGTGTCAGACTGAAAACAACAGGGGTTTTTTTTCCTCTCTTGCTGTTCCTTAAGTCCCTGGAGGAGAATTTTTAGGTACAAATTTTTGTACTACGGTTAATAAATATTTTTTTCCATTTTCTTTTTCACTTCCCTTTGAGGAGAGAAATCAGTTTAATTGGAATTGGTGATCTCCTTTTGAACTCAGGTTGTTTTTTTCATAATTAGTATCCTGCTTTTGCTAACTTCATCAGTTTTGTAATTGACCAACTTATATTAGTGGAAACAGACTTATTCCTGTTTCTCTGGTTATACCTATGGCTCCTATATATTTATGGTGACAGATCTGTTCCTGTCTTCTAGCTAAATTATAGATTCTGTTCTTTGAGGAAACAGGCAGGCTTATTCCTGATTTTCTTAGTTAAAACTACAGATTTCAGCATTAACTACAATCTTTATCCTAAGCCCTTATGCTGCTAAAGCATTGCCTTACAAAATATAAAACTTATAGTTTCTCTAATCAGAACCCTTTGGCCTTGATACCCTCATGGTCTGCCCATGTGTGAGTCTCACTCTGCCTCCCAAGACCCCTACTACTGCTGTGTGCGTCACTGTCCCTCCACCTTGCTGGTCACTCGGTCTTTTTCTTAACCAAATGGTTGGCAGTTTATGGCCTCTTGTGTCAGGTCCCACCCAGAGCCCAATCTGCATCTCCATCTGCAGCTTGGAACCCAAGCCACCTGAACCAGATCTATTCCTCAACATCCCTCTCTTGGTTTTAATTGAGCTCACCTGCTAATACATTGGAAGGGAAAAAAAAAAGTCAAACAAGCTTTCAAGGCATTTACCCACTGCCCTTATATACAAAACAGTCATAGGGAAAAGGGAAGACACCTTTCAAGGCACTTAAGTATTTGCCTGATAACATTACTGCGTGTGTTGAACATAGCACGATTAAGGCTACCAAGATTATCATAGGGTAGAAATGGTTAAGATACAACCACAAGAGTCACAAAAGTCATTTTTTTGACCAACTGGTTGATCATTCACTGCTTATTTGGTACGAGAAAGGTGCATCCAGTTATCCTTACCCAAAACTTTAACAACAAAATAAGAACAGTAAGAAGTATATGGTCCTTCCCATTTTGGTTCTAATTTGGATTTTCGTAGGAGTATCTTGAATAACACTTCATCCCCAGGTTGTGGATCACGTACTTGTACACTTCAAGTGGGCTGGGCTGATGCTATTGTGCCCTTCAAACCCTTTCTGCATATAAATATATATATATATAAAAACATGATGGGGCAGGTATTCACCTCTCTCCAACAGGCTGATCTTAGCTGAGATACAAATTCTGGTGTAACTAAGTGCCTCTCAAAGAGAATCTCTTCTGGTGTTAGTCCTACAGGTTGTCTCACACTACAGTCAGGTTTCCTATAACGCAGACCCACGATCTTCATTGGGATCCGCGCAGCCCGACTTTCGCGTTGAATGGCGGCTGCACCACCACTGCTGCCACCACCCCAGCCACCGCTGCCCATGCTGCCCCTGCTGCTGCCCGCACCACCACCGCTACCTGGGCCGCTGGTCACGCATGCGCAGTTACAAAACAGGTCTCCTACATCGCAAAAAAATCATGCCACTAAGATCTGAAGTTGCAATATGGGGGGCGCAAAGTGCAAGAGGGTCAACTGTACTCCAGACATCTCATATAGCCAAGATGAAGGCTTCTGGCCATTTCAGATTAGTGCATGTACATACCTTTACTATCTTTTCATGTCCTATTCATCCTTTCTACTTGTCCTGAAGTTTGTGTGTGATACAGTGTATATAATTTTCTCTCTATCCTCAAATTCTTATGCAGCTTTTCCACAATATTCACTCTAAAATTAACACCTCTGTCTAATTTGTATAGAGGTTAACTTGTTTCCCTTTTCGCATATATGCTGCATGCATCAAAGCTACCAGTTCAGCTCCTTGTGTGCCCGTCTTTGCTGGGAGTGGTTACCTGTCCCTCACTCACCACAGCACACTCAGACCATCACTGTACCTGCAGGTAGTAAAATGAACCATCTGCAATTATAACTCAATCTGTGTTATGTGAGGGAACATCAGTTACATCAGCCTGTGTTTTACTTGGGGTATGTATAATTTGCTTACACTGGTGATGTTCTTCCTTAGGCTCACTGGATTCAGGGTGTTGCATCTTTTTTTGAGCCCCTGCTCTGCACCCCCTTTTTATTCTGCTCCATGTAAAACAGCACCTGCTGTTGTCAATCAGCTGATTAGGATTCTCACAGCTTATGCAATTCCATGTTCTGACTTCACATGCTCACTTCCTCACGCAGCCTGTGGCTGTTTTCAGCCACTATGAGTACCTTGGAGAAGTTTTCTACTTGGTTTTCTCACACTCTGTCAAAACATGGGTTTCAAGGCCAAAGCTCTTTTTTTGTCCTAATCAGCTGGGCATTTGGTTCAGCCAAGTTAACTTGTTCTCACACCAAGGGACTCTACCACTCCCTGCATGGTACAAGAGAGTCCACATCTCCTGTGCAGTACAAGGGACAAAAGACTCTTCTCGCACAGGTCTCCAATACCTATCAGCATCATAAGGAAGACTAAAGCATCACTACCTCATGCCTTACAGGGGCTCTACATCTTCTCTATGTGCACCTTCTGCTGATCAGTTTGCACACCTGTTACCAATAATTTCACCAAATCTGCACAAAATGCCACACCAATGGAGAGACGCAAATCCATCCTTATAAGTAATTCAGAATCTGCTCAGGGAATTTTAACACACATCCTTTGGCTCCTCCCTGCCCCGAAGATCCCAGGTGAATGTACCCAGTGCAATCCATTGGCTGTCTTGAGAAGGGAGGTTCTAAAGGTAGTGGCCTGGGATCCCAACTGGTTGTCATATTGTTAAGAATACTTCCTGCTCTGACCATCCATGAGATTCTCAGGCAGTCATACTCTAAGTGGCACAGACTTTCACTGCTGACACCAAAGCCCCTTCACAGCAGACAGCTCCAGTGAGCCCACAGGTGCCCCTTGACTCCCTACACACCTCACTCAAAGGCCCTCAAGACCAGGTTTCCCACCAAGGTCTCATTCCTTAAAGAAATTTAGTCATTGTGCAGTAACACAAATAGCTCAAGCTGCTGTCACCAAGGAGGACCCGAACAAAGAAACCCATGGGCTTTTATACCTTCACAATCTACCCACTCCTAAGTCTTGCTCTTCCTCCAGATTCTTTGCCTCCTGCTGTATCTTCCAATGTCCATCCACCTCACTGACATCACAGGTCTTTGTGCCCTTTCTTATGCAAATTCTTGGCAGTTCATTTATTCCTGTGCCGCTGGGCTGCAACCTAGAGTTCAATCTGCATCTGAAACTGGTTTGAAAATCTTAGCTACCTGCACCAGATGTATTCCTCAACAATATATCCCACCTGAATTCACTTACTGTGTCCAGCATAAGATACATACACAGATTGCTTCTATAGATAATAGAGCCAGATATACATCTCCTGGAGGTGATAACTTTCAACCTTAAACCAGTTATCTGAGATACAGATGTGTTTAAACTTTGGTTCTTAAGACCATTCCTAAAGCACTGAATATCGTGATTAATTCTTCAAGTGATTAAAAGTGAACTGCTGGTGTAACTTCGAGTTCAAGGGGCTGTTGAACATTCACTAAAGACTCATTTCTAGTAATGCCTAAGAATTTGCTTATTTGTGAAGATCTTGGCCATGTTTTTGAAAACTTACTACAGTATGAGAAAATCCAATACTTCAACCTCTACCCTGATAAGTAAATGGAGGTCATGGTATACCAGGAAAGGTATGANGGGTTGCTGTCATGAAGCAGGTTTTATACAACATGCTTTGAAAGCAGCCAGTGATGAGTGAGCCATATACAAGGCAGTCAAGGCCCAGGATAAGGATCATTATCATTCCGCTAATTCCAGACCTGAGAAACGGTAATGGGAAAAGCACTTTGGGCACTCATTAGCTGTGTTTTCAATATGATTTACAAGCAAGAAAACAGAAAAACTATACATCTGATCACCTTCTGCTAAGCTTCTGCACAGGGGAAGTGGCCACCGGTGTTAAGAGTACATGCAAAATGAGCCTTGTAGACAACATTAGAACATCAGATATCAGCAAATATCCACAACCCTTTCTGTGGAACTCCACCCCACAACACTCTTCTCTGAAACACAGGCTTTATTAGACGTAAGCCTACTACACTAAACCACAGCCGATGAGGCCACAACAAGTAAGAAGTACGAAGAGGAGAAAAAACTTGCCACCTGAGGAATGGTGGAAAACTGAAGAAACAACAGGCTTTCTAGCAACACCTCAGAAAAAAATACCACCCACAGAATATTCTATGGGAAGGACTGATTTTTCTGAGCTGGCTTGTGGTCAGTTCAGCTGGTGACCCTTCCTTTCAAAACCGTAGACAGGATCTACATACGTGTACATACCGTCGCAGTCAGCACAGTATGTACATGGGGGAGCATTGTCCCTTTTAACAGGTAGAAAACTTTGCTTTACCATCAATCGTGGATCTCACAGCTAATAAGTACCAAAAAAGTTAGGATATCTCATTCAAGGAGTGATTTCAGCCACTGTTCAGCACAACACCAGGCTGCTACACTGCTTGGACAAAAACTTAACAGAGATTGGAAATAGTGTTGCTGAGGTCAGTACAGTTGGTTGGTACCTGTATGGCATCAGGCACATCCTTTAGTGGCTTTAGTTGAAGTTTTGGCTTTCGTTTCATTGCAGCTTCCTTATTATTGAAAGTGGATTTAGCAGGCAATCAGTTAAAGCACTTTCTCCCTGCCATTGCTTTTCACTGGCTTTCCCTGGTTTACACACTACATGTAAGATGGAAGAATGAAACCAAAAGGAAAAAGGATATGCATGCATACACAAATAAACCACACAACATGCTCTACTTCTGACACCTACAGACTGTTCCTGAGGTTACACACCAGGCATTACAGCTTATACGTCACATATTTGAACACAGTTCAGTCTTAATTTGCTTGAGGAATCCTTGGAAATCATCTTTTACATGCTGTGTTCCCTCAAGTGAAGGAGTTAATATTGATGTTATCAAGAAACTGGAAAGCTGGAAGTAAGTAGCTGAGGCGAGGCCTGGAGGTAAGAGCAAGGGAAACTTCACGCTTCATTGTAGTGGTTTAAATCCAGCCAGCAACTCAGTATCAGAGACACACACCCACCACCCTCCTGCCCCACCCCCAGTGGAGAGAAAAACTGGAAAAAGTAAATCTCATGTGTTAAAATAAGAACAGTTAAATAATTGAAACAAAGAAAAATATATTAATACTACTGCTAATAACAACAGTAAACATGTTGAAAGGAAGAGATAGAGAGGAATAAAACACAAGAAAAACAACTGGTGGATAGCAGTATCGTTCACCACCCGTTGACTGATGCCCAGTCTGTCCCCAGCCAGTCATCAGTGACTCTTGGGCAGTTTATTTACTGAGAATGATATTTTATGGTATGGAAAATCCCTTTGGTCAATTGAGGTCAGCTATCCTGGTCTTGCTCCCCCCACCTCCCTGTGCCATTGCTTGCTGGCAGAATATCGGAAACTGAAAAGTCCTTGACTTGGGTAAGCAGTACTTAGCAGCAACTGTGCTATAAATATCTCTGTGTTACCAACATTATGCTCCTGCTGAATCCAAAACACAGGACTGTGTCACCTACTAAAAAGAAAACGGCCTCTCTCCCAGCTGAAACCAGGACACTCACGCGATGTCTCCAGACAGTTCTTCTACACCACTGTCACCACATCAGGCAGCCTGGTGCTTACCTGTCCAAACCAAGACCAGCTAAATCTCCAGATCTCCCAGCTGGATCTGGACCTTTCTGTACTTGGCTGCCAAGTGCAAAACATGAGAGATGATTTCTATTCAGAGGCTCTGAATGATGACGCCAGCTCAAGTGCTGCCTTGTGCATGGCCTGGTGGTCCACAGCTGGCCTGAAATATATTTGCAGGGTGAAAACTATGGTCAGGTCTCCTATAATGCGGACCCACGGTCTTAATTGGGATCCACGTAGCCCGACTAGCGCATTGAATGGTGGCTATGCTGCCACTGCCTGTACCACCCCCGCTGCCACTGCCACCTGTACTGTAGGTTGCACACACGCAGTTGCGAAATGGGTCTCCTACATCACTAAAAATCATGCCACTAAGATCTGAAACTACAATATGGGGGGTGCGAAGTGCAAGAGGGCCGACTGTATTGGTATATATAGCAATGCTGTCCATCCAGACCCCCTTACCATGACATAAAAGGACACCTAAACCCGGATGATAGGCCTGGCACAGATTGCAAAACAGGACACCTTGGATAAAGAATTGTAACGAGCTGACAGACCTGTTAATCAGCACCATGTGATGTCAGCTTTGGCTGTATCAAATCACAGAGCAAACAGAAGAGTTCTGACAGCCTCCACCACTCATGGGAAATTGCAATGATACACCTCCGAAGCTACACATTAACTAGCAGGACCAACTATCTACAGCCACTCTGGAAACAGACAAGACGTTGCTGTTTCCATCACCCTTCAGCTCATGCTTGCCCTTTTTGGAGATCCATTGCTCAAAGAGGTAACTCTGAATGTTCCTCTGTGTCTCTGCAGTGTGGCTTAGCTCAAGGCCTCAAAATCATGGTGTGAAAGGACAGGAACATTTATTAAAGGTTTCCACTACAGAACAAGAGCTCTCACTTTTTGCAGCTTGAAAGAAACCCGCTCACAGCTCAGAAGCAAGTGCAACCACAGTGGGTTTGGGCAGGAAAAGCCTTCACAGGGGGGCTACTCAAGGACGGGTGGGGGAAAGAAGGTGGTTCTCTTGTCACCAGAAAACGTCCTACTACTCAGTTTTTCCACTAAAAGTCAGACCCTCCATGACACCCCCAAAGTGAACACCAGAACTGACCACTGAATGACAGTATATAAACCCCGTGAAAGACAGCAGACAGCAGCCACTTTCTCCTCTGCCTTGACACAGAAGCCACCAGCAATGAAGCTCCACGCTGCAGCTGTTCTGGTCCTCTTCTGGCTTGGTGTCTTCACAGTGCACACAGTGAGAGGTAAGTTGGAAATCCCCAAGGAAGAGAGGAATTGCTCCATGTTGCCTCAGTGGTCTGATGAGCAGGATTCATTCTCAGACAAAGCTGATTTAGAAAATAAACTAGCAAGCAATCAAAAAATCTTGAAGATACAATTTCTTAATTTCACTGAAGCCATAGAGCAATGAATACTATAAGTTAACAACAGTTTATGAAAAATACTTATTCAATAAGATGTGTATTTCTCTTTTTCCAGATATACAACTTTTATACGAATTTTATTATATTACTTGTTGTTTTTCTTTCTCTAACTATAAAGGCTTAATCCCTCTAATATCCATATTTTAAGAAGTTCTTCTAGTTCTTTTAGGGTAACTAAAATTGCCTATTTAATTCTAGACACATACTTTGGTACAGACAGGCAAAGTATGAACAAAAATTACTAAGGGGAGTAACGGAGTTTTACAATATCTTCACTCTCTTCATGGTATCAAACAAGATGTTAGATCAAATGATTCTATTTTTGAGCACTCAGATGAGCCATGTTTATTAGACAAGCTTTAAATAAGTTTGTCTACAGTGGCATTTAGGTCAGTCAGGTTTGCATTATGCTACAAGCATCATGCAAAAACATGAAGATACACCCACAAGTACACATCTTATACCCTGAACTAAACACAGACAAAAGATATGCTCACTAGGTAACAGAGTTATCATAACCAGATTCATGAAAAAAAAGGGAAAAGGGAAACACTCATATGCAAGCCATATGCAAACCCACAAATATGAAAAGAGAAACATACAGAAAAGGTATCTTCACAAAACCACACCAAAACCAAACTGAGACCTGCTAA
>WEKX01013189.1:10239-23381 GCA_013390025.1 Pitta sordida
TTATGAATGATACCAAATACCTTTTCCACCGTGGCAGCAGTGATGGCCAAGGGGCATAGAATGATACAATTGTTCAGGTGAAGAGGTGAAGATTAGGATCTTAACTGAAAGAGAAATAGCACTTGAGAAATGGTAGGATGCACCACAAAATCAGCTTAAAGTCTCTCGTATAAGTGATATTATGGATGTACATCACAACATACTCATGTTCTAATCTCAACTGCAAATCTTCTGGAATTCATAATTTATTAAGTAATTATAGCTAAATAGCAATAAAGTATAAACTACCTTTGTCATTTATCTGTTTTTCCCATTCTAGGGAGTGCTGGAAGTCAGTCCATGCGCAAATTCAGTTGTGTAAGTCTGCGTACACAGCAACTGGACATACGAAATCTTGCAGGCTATGAAAAGCATTCTCATGCAAACGCCATCGTGTAAGTACCTAGTGCACAGTTCACCTTCACACTCATCTATGCAAACACACTCCCAGTGAAAAGGGAAGGGGCTTCAGTAGACTCTTCATGCCCCAACTCACTCACTCTGGCTAGTTCAGGTCACTCTTACACTTCTCCCATAAAGAATTTGCCTGGCAGCTGAGGCAGTGAGAGGAGATGAGTGTGCCTCAGAAAGTTGAGAGGTATCTACTGTCTGGGAATAACAGCAGAAATGTCCCTGAACAGTCAGCTCTTTTGTGCCCAGCAAATGGGGGAAAATCCCAGCAAGGCTGGAACAGTCAGAAGTCCAGTGCACTGCATTGAGCCAAGGGGAAAGATCACAGGAAAGAACATGTGGTAACTCGGACTCCTGCTGGGAGCTGTTTGGTCTTCTGATCTCACAAGCACTTTTATCAAATGTGGGATCTGCTTCTGGAAGGTAAACGTTCATCATGATTTAATGTAAAATCTCAGAAGAGCAGGCAGGCTTCTTTTTCAACATCAGTATGGATGCACATCATCATGTATACTACATATATTCTTATGCCATGAATAGGGAAACCAACATTGCTAACTTCTGTTATTCCAACCAACATGTCAACTCCAGCATCTGATACTGTTTAACCACTTTTTTCTCCAAGTTCAGCATAAAAACCAAGAACAGCAAACCTGATTTAGAAACTGGATGTCTGATTTGCCTTTTTTCCTTCATATAGGTTTATCACCACAAAAGGTATCAAGATCTGTGTAAGCCGTGATCAGGGATGGGTACAGACTGCTATGAAGAAAATAGAAGAAAAACGTGCTGCCAAACGCAAATAATCCTGTCCTAAACATGCATCTAAGGCCAACTAGCTGGAATCATCATCTGCACTGTACAAAACCTGGAAGAAAACTTTATTATCTGCTTTTATTTCCTATTTATTATGTGGCAATAGAATCTCCGAAGAAAAACAAACTCACCAGAATCTGGTCATTACTAGTTCAATGTCTGCTGACTTCATTTTATGGTTAAACTCTGTTACGCTGTTTATTTTGTGGAATGTCGGCTAATATTTCTTTACAACTGAAGGTAGTTATCTTCTCATTCTTGTTGTCCTGACCAGTATGGCATTTAAGGGTGAATGACAGATGGTTTCATATATTGTAGGGAAGAAGCTGATCTCTCAGAGAGCTGGAAGAGTATAGATCAACATTCTAATGGAGATCAGAATGTTCTCCATTGAGTGCTAGTTTTAAGAAGGTGCTATATAATTTAATGGTTAGTCATATTTATATAATCTATAAGTAAACTAACTTCATGCTTCAGGCTATCATCTGATCAGTGTAATATTTGGCAGAATATTCTTGAACTTTCTTTTTTTACACATTGTAAACTGAGCTAATACTGCAATACTATGATGTAAAGATCCTCTCACCAAAGGATGGTGTGGAGTAATTTGGTGTAACTCTATGAGTGTTCAGTCTTGTACCGGGAAAGATTTATCCTACCCAGTCACATGTGTGAGGTTACTTCAGTATCACCCTCACAAGAGTCAAACTTGAAATATGTAATTGGTTTGTTTTTAACTTTGCTTTTCTCTGTATATGAGCAAACCATGTCTGGAATCTGTATGACAGAAACTCATAGGAACACATATAAATGTCTTATCTTTCTAAAACTAATACATGCCACAAACACAAAGTTCTAAATTTTAATAAAGTTACTATATCTAAGCATCAAATGGTACATTTGTCTGCTTGTATGTCATGAAGACAGATACTGTTGAACTGGGTATTAGAATGACATCACAAATCTGAGAACCTAGGGGCAAGTTGGTTAGAGCGGACACTACTGCCAATTCATGATTCAGATTGTTCAAAAGCAGTCTGGTTCTAAACTTTCTACACCGTAATAGCTGTAAAACCCTTATTTCAGACAATACCTCTTGAAAAGTTTGGGCACTTAAAATCAAGCTAGAACAATCCCCTCATTATAATGTATGTAGCCTGCCCTGCAGCTAATTTATGGGCTTTTCATCACAAAATACCTCTTAGTGATACTCATGCAACTACAGCACTTCCAAACTGCACCATAAAAATGAGATCATGTTACTGTAAAAGCCAGGTTTCACAGTTCCCTGCTTTTGTCAAGTCTGCAAATAGAATTTGTCTCCTATGGCTCACATTTTCCAGAGCTCAATCCTGTATGTTCAGGAGAGGAATTTAAGTAGTACTATTTTTCAGGTAGGGAAAAGAAGGACAACTGTATGTGTTTACACTACAGAACAGAGACAAGACAAGCTACTGATCCTCCATTATATGGACTAATCCTTCCTTATTGAAGTTCTTCATATCAACAATACTAGGAAAAAAATAGTTGTTGCTAGAAACTTTGGAAGAAGATTTTTACAGAGAGAGAAGAAGATGTTACTGGAGTATGGTGATAATATAAACTGTGTTCATTAACTCTGAATTGCTGACCTCAAGGCTCCAGACCCTCATGTTATAGAAAACAGAAACAATTCTATTCCCTTCAGCATCATAAAACTATCAGTAGACTACAAAACCAGGTCCCCTCTAAAAGCATTTTATGAATTATGATATTCATCTGAGACAGCATTCAAGCTGTCTCAGATGAATATCATCAACTTCCATGGATCAAATTTATGAAGGACCAGAATTAACTAGCATGCTTTTCACAGGCAGAGTTTTAATGCCTATGCTCAATAGTATCACATACTGAAATTAATCCTGCTGAAGTAATTATAATTTATTTTTTTAATTAGGACTATCGCAACCTGAGGATATATTCGTTAACCATCATATACCAATTAATAGCTTATATCTGTTCACCTTCATCACAGTTCAGTCCCCTAAATGCCTGCCACAATGGCCATACACTTTCTAATGCTGAGAGCTATTTTTGTCTGCCATTTACCACCCCATGCTATCCACCCACCACTTGCAGTACAGTTAGAAGATCTGAGAAGAAGGCAACAGACCTACAAAGACAACTCCTACAGTTGCTGCCCAGAAGATTTAAAAATTCTCCTATTGTCATGTTGTGGTTTAGCTTCTGTCCCACCTACTGTTGTATGAAACAGTAAATACATATACCAAAACCAATTATGGGGTTACAATTTAAATGAACCTTCTACCTTTGTGAGGCCCATTTCAGGTATTTCCAGAGTGTGTTCTGGTTCAAGGCCTGCTTATTGCCCCTACTCTGTTCTTCTAAGGAGACCACAGAAAAATGGGGTTGCATAACAAGCTCTTTCCTGAATTTTTAATTTCCTTCCTGTCTGGCTATAGCTTAGAATAAAAGAGTAGACCAAATTATTACATACTTTTTATGCAGAGAAAGAGGCTACTCCTGTCACTGAGGCACAAGAAAAGACTCCAAAAATACGAGCACATGTCCTGCTCTACTAATGATTCATTGTTCGTTTTTGTGCAGTGGTTGTCACTTGATTTGAGCTGATTATTATGTATCATACTGAATATTTCTTGCATTAAGCCCTTAAAAACTGAAAAGTTCCTCAAAAGCTATTTAGAAACCGCAGTACCTGAAACAAATCTGATAAATTTTTTGTTCCCTCTGGGTTTGTGAGACTTTTAGTTCCACTCTGAAGTAACAGTTTCCGCAATAATTATTAAAGGAGCATTTATTATAAGATTAGGACTTGGAGTCTCTCTGAAAGATTGGTATTAAAGAGAGTGATGGTGAGGGGGCACAAAACCACACATGTGAATACACGTGCAAGACAAGAGGGTTTTATACACTTCTGAGTGGGGAAATATCTGCTTGTTCCCTACCACTACTTCCAACCATAAGAAAATTACTCTGGTATTCCCCAGTGGGACAGCACTGACTCACAAAACCGCAAGTGATAATTGCCTGGGGCCTCTCTGTGCAGTGTGAGAAGAAAATATCTGTTAGGGCTTCAAACTACCTCCAGGGTTAACATACCGGCCTATAAACAAACCCTGAACATGAATTGCTATGGTAAGAGTTGCCAGAGCACCTGGTATTATCCTTTGGGTTTTATCCTCGTGTTTTCCACGAGGTGCTGTCCTGAACAGTTTTGCTTTATTAAGAACTTCTAGCATCAGTATTTCTCACAAAGGAGACTTTGTCTGCTCAGAAGGCCCTATTGTAATAACACCAAATGAGTTAAGCAACTAAATCGGCAAAATATTGCACATCTCCATTTCTAGATTTTTATTACGCTAGAAAAAGTAAAGTGGTAATTACTTACTGGATACAATTATGTGATTATAAAAAAATTTAGTCTTCGCCGTATGTTTTATGAGTTCAGATTTAACTTTTAAAATAGCTGGGGTGGGGTTAACTTCACTCTTTAAACTCAAATGGGTTGATTCCTTCCAATTATAATTACTTGTAGTGAATAAAAGTTACAAAAATGTCCAGATTCAGTCTTTGAAACTAGAGCCATAAGTAACAGTTATTACTCAGACAATCTTAGAAGCAGCTTTGTGGCTACGGCTAAAGATACTAGTAGAACTACTAGCTGGGTGGGATTTTCAATCACAAAATCTATTTAAGAGGTCTTAGGACTTCAGCCAAGTGTCTGGCATTAAAGGACCACATTTGCAAACTCCTAATGCATGTTTTGCTTTGAAGCCCCACAAACTTCCCTGTGGCTGCCTACCAGAGCCCTAATTCAGAAACAGGATTTAGAAGGTGAATTGGACGATGGTTACATTCTGCAGGTGAGAGCCCATCTTCTGCACTTTCTCTCAGCCAGCCCAATATCACCCAGTGCCCCCTGAAGGTCAAGGATTAAACTTTTTACAAGCTCCACTCCACAGGAGTATATGTGGTAGCCCTTCTAGAGCTGTTCCTAAAGATACCAGTAAGAGTAATCACTGACACACAATCATTATGACTTGAGCACCTCATTCTCATTAACAGAACGAGGCTTTTCTTTGACTCATGATCTCCTTACCAATTGTCTGTTGGTAAGAAAGTGTCATTCTGTCCTTCTGTGGAGTTCTCTAAGTATAGTTTTTAAAATGTAGACAGTAGAGTAGAAAAGTAGTTACATGGAAACAGGCTAATATAAAACTTTCAGAGAATTTCAGCCACAAGAGGGTTTGAGTAGGAAATGCTCACATGAGGGCTACTAACAGATAATGGACAGGAAAGACATAGTTCTCTGTCACTAGAATTTGTTTTCTACATATATACTGATTGCGCACCACTCCGCTACCTTGTTTTGGCCAAAGAAAGACCTGACAACTGAACAACAGTACAAAAACTGCACAAAAGGAGGCTCATGAAAATCATTTTCTTTTCCGGCTCAACACAGAAGCCACCAGTAATGAAACTCATGCCACAGCTACTGTGGTCATCTATCAACTTGGCATCTTCACTGAGCACAAAGTGAGATTCCAATTTTCAGGAAGACGGGAATTCTCAGCCACACTGTGCCTGCAGTTTGGTGCTTAGAATTCATTCTCAAAGAGAACTGATTCTTCTGATCAAACCAGTAAGGTATTGAAGCAGTCACAGCATAACTTGCCCAAGAAGAGACTCATCTTAGTGGTGAGTTTCCAGCTTAACACAAGGAGACTTTCTGTGCCTTAGAAATCTAATTTGCTTTCCTGTACTTTCCTGTAACTGTGAAAGCTTGAAGCCACATATATAACATCTTTCAATCTCAGTGATGCCTTATGGCAATGAGCTGTATGGGTTAAAAGTGTTTTAAGATTCAGAAGTCATTTTCAGATACAGTTTTTCCCTTTTGCTTTGCAAACTTGTATTTCACCTCTCATTTGCCCTTTTCTACTCTACATAGACCTATTAATCTAGTATCCTCATTTATCAGTCTATCAGGCCTCTGACAACGTATCTTACCTTTCTGTAGGGTTCTTATCTTGCTGATAAATATGTTACGTTGTGAAGATACTGGAAACAAAAACAGCTTCCAAGATAAATGGGTACAAATGACTTATATAATTAAGACTTTGTATGTTTAAGACCTTAAAACTACTGTTTCCCACTATTCAGTGTTTTCATGAAGTTCTTTATCTAATCTTCCTTGTTTGCAGCAATGTTACTAACTTTTCTGAGCCAAATACTTCTGTTTTCTGGGAGAGATAATTTGCCATAAAACATCCCCATGTGGGGAGAGAGGCATACAAGAGAAAGTCTGCAAAAAACCATTCTGGTATTTTTTGTTGTTAAGTACAAGGGCTGTGCAGAGGTGACAAGGCTAAGAAGAGTAACCAAGGTAGCTAATAGTTCTGTTGACTAATGTGCTAAAGAGAGAAATTGCCCAAAACAAAGTGAAAAAGAGAAAAAAATATGGCTACAATACTACATTGTCTGAATCATTTACAAGGAATTTGCTGTTGGAGGTAAGTTTGTTTACATCTAAAAAGCCAGTGTTAAAGGCACAGCAGGCAGCAAATCCTTTTAAGAGGGAAAATAATTCCAAAGAGTAAAAAGAGAGGATATGGATTGGTCCTGTCATGAAAAGAAGAAAGAGCAAGAACGGGCAATGACAGTAGCGCCACAGGAATGTGGGAAATAGGCAGAGGATGAAAAGGCAAAAAAGAATCAGAAAAATGAATGACAGGAGTTAAAAAGGAGATAATTAAATTAGATATGTGGACCTTCTTTCAGGAGGCTGATTCCTGCAGCTCATAGATAGTACGAGCTTCTTCGTAAAAGCTGCCTAGACTCAACTCCATCACAGTGCATTTCCTCAGCAGTACATATGTGTATGAGGAAGAGAGGAATGGTGATCAGGAACACCATTACTTCACCAGCAGTCAGTACAAAGCTGTTGGCCTCTTGACAGTTACACTTCATTCTTTTCAAAACTGCACACAAATGGAAGGAAGGTGTGGCTTCTACTTTTGGATGCCTTACCTTAAGATAAATTAACCTTCGTTTTAGAGCTGAGCTACTGTGCATACAGAAGTTATAGGTGCTGTACAATACTGCAAGTTGGGACCAAAAATAAAACCACTGCGTTTTATACACATGGAGAAAAACAGACCGCAGCTTTCATCCTACGTGAAAAATTGGTCTGTCTTTGGAAAACACTTGGAGATGTTCCCACTAGAGTTACTTAATGCAGCTCCACAAACACACCAATTTTCTAAGTACAAATGATGCCTTGTACCAGGTACTTTTATCCTGAAGTCAGTAACTTTCCCCAGCTTTTCTCCAGCTATTTGCTGTATGAGACGTCACAGAGTAGTTCACAATTGCATGCGGCAACACCAACTGTTCATATACTGCACATGAGCATAACAATATATAGGCATACTATACATAACTATACGCATGCACAATGTATGAACAATTAATATCTTTGTCTGATTTTGTACGGAATATGCCATGACAAACATATTTAAACATGTTCATTATAACATTTACAGCAAATCTTGGGTTACAAACCAGCAGCATAATGGCTGCCTGGCTTCACCATTCTTGTGCAGGTTCCTTACTACAGCACACCGCAAGATCTGTGTGAGGACTGAGCCACATATACCAGTCTTAACACACACAGAAGGCAAAACAAATGCACCTTTTTCAAAAGACCATGACTACTCCTTATGGTTCTCCTAAGACCACATCATCTTCCAAATGCATTCATGAAGATCCATTAACACGCAAGCCCACTCTCTGGGCCAGCCCTGAACACTTCCCCAGGCGTATCCTCAGGGCCATAGTCTCCACCAAACCAACTCACAAGGTCATGTCCCTCTCCAAAGTTATTCCCCTTTAACCACATAGTCTCCCAACTGCACTCTCAAGAGCAACACTCTCTCTTAAACCCATCCATAAGTGGCAGTACAAACCTACAGCAGCAGACTAGACATAGCACTAAATACAGTAAGAAACAGCAAACTCACCATAGGCACCTCAAACTACTTGGAACTGTTAATCACTAGACAGCAAGAAAGTCTCTGAACAAACAGGGACTCCATTCAACCTTACATCTCTGCTTGTATTTTCTGGGAATTAACTACTATAAGAGGTTAGTAGCCACCCAGCAGTAGCTACACCATGTGATAGGGGAATACATAGAGTATGTCACCCTGGCCATTCCTAATTAGATGGAAAGATGAGGGTTGAGTTCCATAAGTCTCCAGAGCCCTTCAAGTAAATCCATGCTTACTTAATATGCCAAAACAGCTCCTTGAAGCCACGTCATTATATTATTTTATTTTAGTAAAGATTCCTGCTCATATAACTGAAGAGGACATTTGATGGTTGAGATTTTGCTGAAACAAAAAAAAGACAACTCAGATAGACCAGAACATTTTGCAAGTTCATGGTCACCTTGGTGAACTATTGGGTTGAAAATACAAATAGTAAAACCCACAAAAATCCTGAAAAGTGTAAGCATTTCAGATGTCTACATATGCATGACATTTAAACTTAAAATTTAAGCTAATCTTTAGTTTCTGTTGTATTCTTATAATTTGACACATTTATAGGTAACTTTTAATATAAAGTGTCTTTAAAAACTTGAAAATTAAATAGATCACAACTACTAATTTCCTGGCAAATTAACTAAATTTGTTTCTATAAAGTTTGCATTTTGGCTTAATTTGAGACCAAACGAGAAATGAATACTCTTGGAAACCCTCACAAATCCTGGCATTGATGCTAATATGGTGTGGGATGAGGTACTAAATATATTAGCTGTTACAAATAAGGAAAAATATGTGAGAAATCTGAAATCTGGCTGAGGAAGTGAATAAGTTCCAGTAATTCTCATTATGCTTATCTGTTACTAAATTAGTCCAACTTAGTCCATACCAAGTAATTACAGACAGCATTTTAGAGGGCAAGTACAGAGATGGAAGCCATCAAACACTCAAGGGTAACAGAAATCATGCTCTGATTCATTTTTAGAGCCACTTGACATTTACACATGTGACAAAGTGGTAGGCTGGCAAAAGGGGGGTAATGGAGGGGAAAATACAGAATGGGGAAGCCACCATGAACACAACCACAAGGGTGATTGGGGGGAAGGTCCAAAAAACCTCTCATTTTTACTCAGGTAACAACTGGAAATTATCTTGCTTACTTTAGTGTTCAACACAATGTCTTGAGGCCCACCACGCACTGCCCTCAGGAAAACCCACATGCACCATTTTTGTAGAAGAACAGAGAGGGGAGACAGATGACAACTCATCGGCAAAGTTTTAATACTAACAATACAACAAAGGATTACATATTTATGACCACCTACCACCTATTATTCCTTCCAGCAAATATTTAAGAGCTATGCAGGGCATACACACAGTTGCTTTGAACTTGCTGTAATATAAATAGATCATCCCTTAGAGAACTCAGTATACAAAGAAAAAAAGATACCACTAAACCTAGCAAGATTGCAATTCTAGGGGTCAATTAAAAGAATATATTTAGCAAATTGACTAAGTAACTTTGAAAAAGCTGCTAGATGTACCAAGGTCCTCTGGGGAACCCAAAATCCCTCCATATAGAATAGTGTCAAAGAAGGGATGGGAAATCTCTCTTACTGTAGCATAAGCCCACCATCAGACAAAAACTTGGACTAAAGTCATACTAGTTTGTGCAGTCTTATGCTGTAGTAAGTTTATCCTCTCTCTCTTCTGTTACTTCAGATTAAATTTCCCATGGACATAGTCCCTGTCTGCCCTTGTTGTTTCACAAAAAAAAAGAAGCCCTATCCTGTAATTCTGCTGGAGCAAGCAAGACTAGTTCTAAAGACTCCACAAAGCCTCCCTTTCTCCCTGTATTCACCAATCTGCTACCATCTGGGATTTGCTCTTCTTAACCACAGAGCAGTCCTCACAGGCAGCACTGAGGGAGGAAAGAGAATGGAGAGAGCTTTCTAGGGTACAGTGAACACAAACGAAAACATACATCTTCCAAGTCTCCTGAGCTGCTTAAAAATGCTGCCAGACCCTCTTTTAAAATACAGACAAATCATGAAGTTCTATTTATTCCTTTAATTCTAGTTTCAATTCAGTCCTGATTCTGGGGCACAGAATCTGCCTATTCCCTTGGTGTGATTTTTTACTTGGCAAACAAGGCATGGCTTCTTTCTCATTCATGTGGCAGACAAGTGTTGCTGGTTCTCTTGCAGTCGAGTAGTAAACAGATCCATACATACTCAATCCAGCAGCACCATAACATCATGATGCTCTTTACTCAAGCAAAACTATTCCTCTTGATGCCATCATTAACACAGCAAAGTACAGATGGAGGACTTGCAGAATTTGGCCCGATAGTTTTAACTGGCCAAAGTCGTAGTTGCTTTAGTTGATTATTACCATTGGAATCCTTTTTGCTGTTGTTAACATGGGTCACTGGAATGCACTTCCAGACTTCTAGAGAATTGATTAAGATCTGATGGGGGAGGAGGGAGAAGGTAGGTGGTGTGTGTTAGTTTGAGACTGTTTAGATCAACTAACTTTTAGCTCCTTTTCTCTGTCAAATTTTCTTGTGGATTTATTCAGCACCATATGAATGAATGCCGTTCTGCTTCTACTCCTGGAGAGTACAGTCAACAACAATCACACAAGACTTCTCTGTCCTTCATCCAGAGCCATCCTTCCAAGTCTCGAAATGCAAGCTGGTATATAGTCAGAGAGGAGTCAGTGATCCTCCACATACATCTAGGTAAGACAAAAAAGTAAAAGAACTGCCAAGAACAAAATAATAGTGCATGAGAGCGCATCTTTATGTGGTTGGCTCCATCTCGCTTTCCTGGCCCCAGATCAAATCAGCTAGATTTACAGAGCTAACTGTAACCCAATTATAAACCCATTCCAGACACGTAAAGTGATGTCTCTCCTTACTGTAGGCCAGATTCTTTGGTGTAAGACTTTCAACTTAGCTAATAGAAATACTCCTGCAGTTTAAACTCACAAGTTACAATCTTATCTGTTAAATCTCTTTCAGTTCTTAATTTTGAAAACACTTATTTAACAGATTTTAAGTTAAAAGATTTCAAGATGGAAGTCCAAGCACCCAAACAGATGCCTGCAGGCATATTCCATCACTTGAAATGGCTGGTGAAACTCAGCCTTGCTAGGGGAAGAAGGTGTGTGCACCTGGGAGCCACAGGGACTACTTAGGTCTCCTGTACTTCCTCTGGGATCCAGAGTGGCACAGACCTTTCATCAGGGTCTCTACAAAGCCTTTCTTATGCCAAAGAAAATTTTCTGTTAACTACTTGCTTAGCTGAGTGTAAGGAAAATTCTCCTTACCTACACAACCGCAAATTGTTCTTGTGGCATCAAAAGCATAGTTTTCCTTTTGGTTAACTATTCAGCAGAGGAGTTTGCCACTGAAACAACAGTAGATCCCGTATGTGATATGACGAGGACAGCACAGCAGATATCTAAGTGTGCTGCATGCTGATTATCAATGATTTAGACTTGAGAACATCTTGGACTCCTGTTAGTGATGAGAAAGAACCCTTCCTAGCAATTGAAACGATATAATCAACATTTGAAATCGTGAAGAATTCTGTTAATGGCCAAGAAACTGATAACTGGCAAAAAAATAAAAGCCTGTACTACGCCCATATCAGGTGTACGACCATACCTTCTGTAGATGACTACAAACAAGAAAAACTATTCACCATGAAGGAAGTGCTTTAGGCCTGCTGACAAACATCTTTCCATGCTAAAATCTTTGGACCTTCCAGGAAGGTTAAGGCCCGAAACAGACCTCCCTACCCAATCACACTCTAGATGAACTAAGATGCTGATCATTCCATCTTCTAGGATTCTTAAGCCCCTGAGTATAACCCACACTTCAGATATCAGGGACCAAGATGAATTGGCCTTCTTGACTCTTTTGCTGGTACCTCTAAAAGGAAAGGCCAGTTTTGAAGGTGTTCACGCTAGAGTCACTATGTAGGGAGAGGACATCCACTTCTAGGCCCTTCAGTCTACATCATCTCAATACCACTGTATTCAGTGAAAAAACTAAATCACTTTTCACACAGGGATAGTCTCTGTGGTCACCAGTTGATAAAGCAGGAAAAGTAGACAAGGGCTCTAAGAGCAAAGATGCCAGTAGTGTTCCTGGAGCAATGTACACAAATCTTACCCTTTTCACAATGAAGAAAATGGGATGTGGGATGGCATATGCCAGGTTGGACCCGTGCTTGGCTAGTGAGTGTCATGCACTTTCCCAGCTGAATTCAGGGGACTAGAAACACAATGCTCTCTCCCTTCTGAATCAGACAATGAGCATCAGGGAGAGGCCAACCTAACAACATAAACAGGATACTTTCTGCTGAACAGAAAGAGAGGCCTTATTTGAAATACTCATTGCAGCTGTTTGCCAGGGGCAGATAAACCCCTTCTGTGTTTATTTATGTAATTACTGTAATGCTAAGATAACCTTGTTATTCTCTCATTTTCAATTCAAGCCAGTCAGTGTTTTTAATTCATATCCTTATGTTACCAATTGTTTAGCAGAGTACAGTAAATCAAAGCATTTTGTTATAACCAAATAAGTTTGCCATGAGTTGCTGCGAGCTCTGGTTCAATAGCTCTCTGTTATGGTTATTTTAGTCACCAGGGTATCTTTCTCCCAAAGCATCTCCAAGGCAATAGAGCATCTGTAAGGCTGATGAAGTGAATGCAGTGGCTTAACTTTTTCAATAAAAATACACAGAGAATTCACAAGCATTGAAATTCAGTAGCTGTGTGAAACTGGTCTGTAGCAAC
>WEKX01013190.1:807-23269 GCA_013390025.1 Pitta sordida
ACAGGAGATAGCTCTGTTGCCTTTTCCTCTGAATAAAACGTCTCTTGTAAGAGAGCTACAAACACCTTGTAAGTTCTCCCTTTAGCTGTAAGTTATATATGATGAGAGATTTGCAGAGGGTGAAAAAAATCTGCTAAATCTGATTGATGCAGCAAGAATGTGAAACTCTGAGATTCCAGATCTTAAGGCTAGTTTTTATTCCAACTCTGTAAAATTCTAAAATTATAGTTATTTTTTCCCCAGAAATAGTAATCCTGAATTAATTTTCTTCAAATGATGTAAAGCATTTCACAGAATCACAGAATCACAGAATCACAGAATCACAGAATAAGTAAGGTTGGAAAAGACCTTAGAGATCATCGAGTCCAATCTATCACCTATTACCTAACCTAGCCAAACCTGTTACCTAACCTGTTGCCATCCTGCTACCAACACACCATCCTACCTATAACACACTACCCTAATATCTAGGTCATGCCACCAAGTACATCATCCAATCTTTTCTTAAAGACCTCTAGGGACGGTGACTCCACCACCTCCTTGGGCAGCCCATTCCACTGAGAGATCACCCTCTCTGTGAAAAAGTTCCTTCCAATTTCAAGTTGTAGTGATAAACACTGTAATTAATTTTATAGTTAAGAATAATACAGAGAAACTTCCCTTTCATTAAGATACTTTCAGGCATTTAACAGTTCTCTGAATCAAAATGAAGAAACTGTCCTGGTAGGCTCCATTTAAAATCAGGTTTAATATTGAGCTACATTTTAAGTGTCACACTGCTAAGAGAATAGACTCTACTGATATTTTCAATATCCCTACTTTCCATCTTTGCTAATACAAACAGAGATTCCCTTTATTTTCACATGGTACTGAAGTTGTACTTCTGTCAGCAGGAGCTATACAGTGTGCTCTTGAGAGATACAGAATTTCTGTTGGCCATATGGAATAAAAGAAAACAATAAAAAGAAATCTGAAAATACTCCAAAACTGCAGTTATTCTCAGTTTTCATAAGGCAGAGTACTGATAAGAAAATTCAGTCTTAAAATTTTTGATATTCCAAAATTAAATACTTTGCATTAGTTAAAAACCATTAAATGTTCTTGGGTTTAACTGACCAGTATATGGCATTTTGATTTTTCTCAGACTTTTTTCCTCATTAAAAATCTGAATATGAGAAAAATGCAGCTTCCTTTGAGTAAACAAGCAAAAAGAAAAAAAAAAAATGTTTGTGATATTCAATTCCTAGCTAGTTACCTTGGTAGCATTTTACATATATTTTGTTAACTAGCACAGGTTGGTAGAGGAGTGTATGTAAGTATATAACCATCTAGCTCTATTAATAAGCACATATATTTAAGTAGGAATGCCAAGAAACAATCTTCATCTCTACAAGAGGCTATTATATTATGGAAATGTGTTTTCTAGCTGTTGTGCCTGTCTAGACTGCTATCAGCAGCTTGTATTTGTTTTAAAAGCCTGCAGCTGGTCCATTCAAAGTTTGCTGTTTTGCAGTCCATCTGCTCAGAAGAGATCTTCATCACTGCCCTGTTCAGAGTAACACTTTCTTACCACTGTGGTTGCAGTTCCTAAACAGAACTCTGAAATAATGATGGTTGCTTTCAACTTCAGATCCCAGTAAATTAACTCCTGTCTGGGCAGATGGCTATCTGGCTGGTGAAACTCAAGACAACTGAGAATCCAGAAAAACAGGCTGGAGAGAAATCCACTTTAGTGTAGTGGTGAGTGTCCCCGCCTCTCACGTGGGAGACCAGGGTTCGATTCTTTGCCAGGCAGGCAGTGGCGCTGTTTAAGAGTTGGACTCGATGATCCTTGTGGGTCCCTTCCAACTCAGAATATTCTGTGATTCTGTGATTCTGTGAGAGTAGCATCCTTTCATTTCTGTTTCTTGTTTGACTTCTGTAGTCCCACCAAAACTGTGATGTTGAATGTTCTCAAGAGATGAGAAGGCGGCAATGAAGATAAGTAAAGTGTGAACAAATCCAAATTGACATGTTAAACTCAGGAGATAAAAATAGAAGCCTGTACTTTGAACTACTTGCACTATACACAGCTAATGTGCTATTTCCTGATTAAGACCTGAACTTGATCTTAACTTTAGGCAAAATTGCAGTACATAAGTTCAGCATACTTTCCAGCAGTAGTCATTAGCTGTCTCATTAGTTGAAGCTCATGAAAACCTACCTCTCCACTGTCCTTACTTTTTACTCATAGTAGTAAATTATTTTCCATTTTCTACATATCATTGAATATTCTGAAGGGACAAGTTGGACTGCAGCTCACTTAGATTAAATATTTCCTGATATAAAAATAGAGCTATTTTCTAAATGACCAAAATAAGCAAACTCTTTTATGTTTTTATAGGTTTGGCTTGTTATTTCAGGATTCGAACTTACCTTTATTGATATCAATCACTATTGATTTAACAATGAACCATGAAAGATCATCGAGTTTATGGTCAGTAATGAAATATAATGTTCTTTTTCAGGTGCAGGTTCAGTATCAGTGGATCACCTACAAGCCCTATGAGGAGCAACTGTGGGAGCTGGGGTTGTTCAGCCTAGAGAAGAGGAGGTTCAGGGGTGACCTCATTGCTGTCTACAACTACCTGAAGGGAGGTTGTAGTCAGGTGGGTGTAGATCTCTTCTCTCAGGCTGACAGCACCAGAACAAGAGGACATGATCTCAGGCTACACCGGGGAGGTTTAGACTGGATGTTAGGAAGAGCTTTTTTACAGAGAGAGTGATCTCTCATTGGAATGGTCTGCCCAGGGAGGTGGTGGAGTCACCATCCCTGGAGGTGTTTAAGAAAAGACTGGATGAAGAACTCAGTGACATGGTCTAGGTGATGGAAGGCTTGGATGGACAGAGCCTGGTGCCCATGGCTTCACAGTTGTGGGTTCAATCCCTGGCCGGGCGTTCGCTTGGGAGTTGGACTAGATGATCCTTGTGGATCCTTTCCAACTCGGAATAACCTGTGAACCTGCGAACCTGCTCTTATTCAAACTCCCACTGACCCGGAATAGAGCCAGAAGAAATGGTGCAGCACTGAGTAGGAAAACTGGTTAGTGTCCCTTAGCATCCTGCATGTGCCGCTTGCATGGACCATTATTGACTTCTCTTTGTGTCATTGTGGCTTTTTCCTCAACTTTTCACTCTTGCATACTTAGCTGTGATCTCTGGCACCTGCTTTGGACTTTTTGTCCCTGTTATAATTTCTTTTCTGCTATAAAACTCTCTTTCTTTTGACCACATTTTCTACACAGACTCAGCCTGTAAGAACTCAAACTTCTGTGTCTCATGACTTGGGAATCGTGTCTGCATCTCTGTTTCCAGCCTCATTATAACCTTCAGGGCTAGTCGTGCAGGTTTCTAGTATGATGAACCTGATATAACCAGGTTATGGTGCACAATTTTAAATAAGGAGAAGAAACCAGGGCAACAAAGCAAGAGGTTTCAACTCCAGAAATGTTCTATATGCCGTACTAGTAATTGATTTTTTCCTGCTTATAAACTCAAAATTCCTGAAATTTTAAAATGGAAAAATGTCTGCTTCATTAAATATTATTATGCTGTGGTTAATATAGAACTTAAAGTAAGGTATCATTAGATTAATACAGTTTGTGTGGAAACAGTGTATTAGTCTCTTAAAGATTGTATTGCTAGAACAGATGGTCTTTCTACATTGCACAGAACTTGACCTCGGTAACCTCTGCTCCCACATATGATGTTCCTGGGGCCCTGTTGATGTAACCATTGTGGTTTTCTTTATATGCACATTTTCACAGTGTCTGAGAAACAGCAAGGGATGAACTGTGAGCCGCTAGAATATTTCTTCTATAGCATGATGCTAAATATATATTTTATGCCCTAGAGCATGATAGGAGGTTATGCAAAAACATATGAAAATAAGACGGCAGCGCTCACACTGAGTACCGTTCAACTATGCTGGAAGACAAATGCATTCAAGCATGGCTATGATCAGAAACATATGGATTACCTTCTTACAAATTAGTTAAGTGGTACTCAGCAAACCACAGTTAAATTAGAACAGGGAACACAGCTGACCTTTCTACTGTTTGGGATTAGATGCATTTCAGGAAATTAGGGAATAAAAGCATACTCGACTCTCTTCTAATAAAGAGACTTACATTTTTTCTGGCCTTTTCTATTCTGTAGAAGAGGAATAAGGGGAGAGAAGACATCTCAAAGACTTTTCTGTGATTTACATGCCCTAGACAGGCATTATCTGACCTTTAATTTGGCTAGATGTTCATTGATTAGGACTGAATCTCATTAAGACACAATCTACTGGGGGTGGTGAAAAGAGAAAATATAATATTGATTAAAAAATAAAATAATCCTTCTCTGTCTCTCTCACCCTCCTGACAGCCTTAGTTCATAATTAGCCTTCTCATCTAGCCTTCCTCCTACATGTTATGTAGCTGTTAGTCTGACAGGAAGCAAGATCATAAGAATGTAATTAGAAATTCCAAATTAGCAGTCAAGCATGGACAAGGATGGGGGAACCTGCATCATTCCCAGTATGTATTTGACTGAAGTGTGATTGCAGTAGCATGATTTAAAGATTTTTAATTCAAGATAAAAATATGTCTGCTAATATGGTTGTGGTAGAGTTTAGGAATTACAATACATTTTGCTTATATGGGATGACCATGAGAATCAGCTGATATGAAGCAGCACAAATATGGTAATTTTCTCCTTAAAATATAATACTGAAGTACCATTCTGTTCACTGTAGTAACGTGAGAAAGCACTAAAAGGTGAACCTGGCCAGTATTAGCTCTCTGTGAGAGCTGTATTAAGGAATTGAATCAGAAGCAGTAACATTCCTATCCCTTCTTTTTCATGATCTTTTAGATCAGTACCATGATAAAAGATCGGAGGGTAGTGCAACAATACCAGGATCTTCCCAAGAAAATCCAGACTTTTCAAAAAGCGACAGCAGCACTTACTGTGTTTGCATGAGTTTGGATTAGCTTTGCACACACTGTATTTGGGACTATCAGGATCTGTTTCAGGATTTACAAGATTTTAAGGTTCTAATATAACAATATTCATCATGTGTATTTGGTTTGATACTTAATTTTAGACAAATTTCATGGGAAGGGCACTTTACAAAAAAAGAAGTAGCAAATGGTGTATTCGCAAGTTGAATTTTCATTTTGATTGAAAAATATATTTGAACTAGCCTACTGAAAACATGACTGATTTACTGTTTGGGCTGCTCATAATCATCACACGCTGAGTAATGAGCACAGAAAGCCACAGCAAGCATCTTCAACTGGTAACTGGTGTGTATCACTGAGTTCACTTAGGGAATGTGATTCTGCTCTCTGCCAAGATCTGGGTAAAGCACAATGTTCAATGAGTCTTATTTCTATTGACCACTTAATAGATCGCTGTGTTTCCGTGCCCAGAACCCAGGGTTTAAAAGAACTTACTTAGTGTTGTGTGATCTTCCTAAAGAATTTTAAGCAAAGCCAGTAGCTCATCTTCATCTCAGCAATTCATCTCTGTGAGGAAAAGCTACTGGAGACAGGTTCACATGTTCACAAGTTATTCTGAGTTGGAATGGACCCGCAGGATCATCTAGTCCAACTCCCAAGCGAACGCCAACCCAGGGATCGAACTCACAAGCGTGGAACAAAGGGCACCACACTCAATCCATCCAAGCCTCCCACCAACTAGACCATGTCACTAAGCTCCTCATCCAGTCTTCTCTTAAACACCGCCAGGAATGGCAACTCCACCACCTCCCTGGGCAGACCATTCCAATGACAGATCACTCTCTCTGTGAAAAAACTCTTCATAACATTCAGTCTAAACTTCCCTAGTCGTAGTTTCAGGCTATGTCCTCTTTTTCTGGTGTCGTCAGCTGAGAGAAGAGATTTACACCCATCTGACTGCAACCTCCCCTCAGGTAGCTGTAAACAACAATCANAACTAGCGCCAATTAGGTCACCTCTGAGCCTCGTCTTCTCCAGGATGAACAACTAGTTCCCGTAGTCACTCCTCATAGGGCTTGTTCTCCAGTACTTTCATCATCCTTGTCACCCTTCTCTGGACCCTCTCAAGCAGCTCAATATCCTTTTTAAACTGGAGGACCCAGAAAAAAAATCAAAAACAGAAGAGATGAGAAAAAATGAAAGGGGAAGGGGGAAAAAAAGGAAGGAAAAAAGAACACTTGAGCAGAAGGAAAAACAAATGATGCAGTGAAGTGAAGCTTTTCTTTGCATTTGTCCATGGCTATGGTCAAAATCACGTAACAGTTACATATGTGGAATGGGAATAGTATATGGGAAGTAGGGATGAAACTGTAGTTCACGGTTTGAGCTAGGGAATCTTCTCCAGAAACCTGAAGTTTGAATGAGTGGTAGCTCTCTTGCATCTGGATAACATTGTAGCAATGTTGTTATGTTTTTGAAATCAAAATATGCCTACACTCACAGCAAAAAAGCACAGCCCCTCTCTGCAATTATGTATTAGAGCTGTGAAATTTCTTATTCAAAGCTTATACCAGAAAAATAATTAATTCTTACGCTGTTAATGCTTTTTAGTCTGATGGAGGCCTCTGGTGATAGAAAAGTTTAAATGTGAATAAAATTTTGACTAAAAAAGAAATTATGGAAAAGAAAAATGCTACTATTACTCGATAAATAGAACATTATGATGCAAACTCTGAGGAAAGAGTAGTAAATTTAAAGATATTTAAAAGAATGTGACGAATATTGCATGTGTTGCCTAGATATTATCTGCCATGGTATTAAACCCACACTACTCTACCCATATCTTACTGAAATTGTCTTCAAATATTTGCAGGTAATACTGTGGTTTATGCCTGTTTTCAAAAATATTTGAGCTGATCTATGTAATTCTTTTAATTTAAATCAACGCTTGCATTTCCTCTTTTACATTTTTCCCCATTACCGCTAAGGCTCAAGAGTTCTTTTTTAAAAAAACACATCTTCTGTGTTGCATTGTGAGCCCTCCTCCTACTTCCATCTTGTACTGCAGACCACTTCTTTAGAGCTAGGCATTCAGAAGAGATAATACCTCTGTATCTGAGGATACTACTCCCATCATTTTTCTGTTATTTTAGTCAAAATTGTTGAGTCTTCCTTAAAATTTTAATAAGAGATACAACAACCAGGATCTCCTTTGAGGGGCAGATAATAAAATCCACTCTGAAATTCACATGAAACATTTCCTAAAGTTTGCTCTATGCTACACTTAACAATGTTGTTAACGTCACTGGAAAATAATTTTTACCTTTGATGTTAGTGCATGGTCTTTGTTACAGAAATCAGCAAAAAAACCCCAACTTGTTATTTTTTTCTTCCTGTCCTCACTTAGACCTAGAAAAAATGGGACATCAGGTTCGGCAGGTTTGAACAGAGCATAGTACACAGCATTGCAACTGCTCTCTGGGGAAGTCCAATAGAAAAATATGCACCTGCAAGTTCTGAGAAAAGGAAAAATGTTGGTTGAATATATTCCTACTGCTGAAAAATTTATTAACAAAATTCTTATTTGTTTCTTATGCAAACAGAAAGAAAATGACAAAAAAGAAAATAAAAACGGCAAAAAATTGAAAAAAACCCCTCAACTTCTCCATGTTATGGTTCAGTGTTGAATATGAGAGTTAAAAAACCCCAGAAATTCCATTTCTCTCAAGGAGAATAAGCATTACATTTAGTAAGCAGAAACATTACCCTGAGGAGAGACTGAAACTTCAAAATGAGTTAAAAATCAAACACAAAACTACCTTACGTTAGATTTATTTTATTATAATAGAAGCTGAAAAATAAGAACTCGAACATCAAAGAACGGAGAAAAATGCTGATCTTAACACACGTTTAGGTATTTTTGAATACTCATATTCACAGTTTGCAGAAACTGACAAAACAGGAAAGTTCCTCCTCTCTCTTTCATCTTATGTTTGTTTGTTTCTTTTTATGAGGTTTTTACAATGTGTACACAGAGTTCATATTTAAAGCATGCAGTACTTTTGGATCAAACGTGTTTCCATATTCAGAACTGCTGATGAGTTTGCAGCCATGGTCACATTTTACCAGAAGGGAAAAGATATACAATATAAGATTTAGGTAGTTAAATTATGTCAAGAAAGTGTTTGTGCTAGTCAAATCATTTGATCTCTGGAGCAATCTACAGTTATAAATATAGACATATATCTATATCCATTGCCACATATGAATGAAAATGCGAATTTAGTATTTCTGGCACTACCTTAGGTCTACTTAGAACATCTCCTTACTGACTCAATTAATGTCTTTAGTCTTCGTTAGCTCTTCAAACCTTTTAATTTTAATTTTTTTAGGTGCCAACATCATTAGCGGCTGATAGAAATTCCACACTGTTTGGAACAATAATAGCAGTTCCTAGTTTTGTGGGACTGATGTACTCCATTTCTGTGGTCCCCTGGACACATCCTCTGCTTCTGACCAAAAATATTTCCTGAGTGCATTTCAGTGTTTTACTTTTGACCTTATTACCTGGAGCAGTAGCAACCAGAGAATGCAGTGAACAGGCACAGTAAAGTGGGACTGACTGTGGGAGCAGAAGAGAAGGCAGCACGTCCAGAGATTGCTTGACACTACCATGGCTGGTGTGACAGTACTGGTGACACAGCAGGGGCAAATTTCCAGGGCCAGTTTGAATGATGGTTCCTGGCACATTCTTCCAGTCTCCAATGCCTGGTCCAACCCCTCAAGACTGGGGCAAAAGCCACCTTCTCTGTGGGAGAAGTGTTGTGGATGAAACACAGCATCACCGGCTGAAGAGGTTGAAGAGGTGAGCAAACTGCACACCATCAAGAAGGGATGGGCATGGAATTGACGGGTCCTTTTACACAACCTGAATCCAACATTATGTGGAAGTAGGGGCAGGTAGAAGCTGCCCCTGAACAAATATTTGATCAGAATTCCTCCCTAGGAAGTACAACACAATTCATCTTTTCCCATCTGATGTTATACAACACATATCCCCAGAAACTTCTTTGTATTACCAGAAAATGAGAAGGAAAATAAAGACATCTGGCTTATTTGATTTGGGGTTCACCAGCTGGCCTATGAATCACGTGTTCTGGGAATGGTATCAACCCATTTTGTTTGATACTCTAACAGTTTATATTTGTTGAAATTCTTAGTCTTTAGACAATTTAATCCTAATTTAATGTGACAATAATTCACAATATGTGTCAAATAAATCAGCTTTAAGGAACTAAAACTCCTATTTTGACTTAATTACTCCTTTTTTTAACCTATTTGCTATTATGAATATGTGTTTTGTAACTACTAAAAGATGCACTTACTATATTTCAAATACTTTTTTAAAGGAAAAATGTACAAATGAACAACAAATAGAAGTGAACAAGACTGTTGAAAATTATCAGCATATTTTTTAATTCAGTTAAAGTGATACATTTTCATTAAACATTCTTATTTCTCATGAGCTGTACTTTACAAGATAATATCTCAACTTTAGTATTTCAATCAACTGAAGAAATGAAATTTTGAAGGTTTAAACATTCATCTTCACTTTTTACTAAAAATTGAAATATTTGGGGATAATTTTTGCCTGAAATATGCACTTCATATACTTTCAATAACTACAAATCTTTGCTACTGAAATTAGACCATTTGTATTATAAACAACATATTTGTATGGAAATTAACCAATTTTTATTCAAAGCATCATATTTTTTTCTAATTTGAATAACTTTTATCCAATTACAATTATTTTTCAAAACCAAGGTACTTCAATTTATATCATCTTGATATAAATTTCACAGTCCGATACATTCAAATAAACTAGCAGGTACTGTAGTAGAAATAGATGATTTTGCATCTAAACCACTAAAATAATTTTAGAAAATTATGCAAATTTAAATAATCAGCTAAATTTTTATATACCTCAGAGATACATTAATGTCTTATTCCCAGAAAACATTAGATCATTTTAATGAATCCATACTTACTAGTAGTTTATAGTGCTCACAAATATACTCCTAAGAGTTGTGCGGGAAACTACTATAATATTTAATGACAAAATGAAAAAAAAAACCCAAACAAACAACCCAGAAGGATCATTAGGTTTTTATTCTCTTTCCATTGCAGAATTGTTAGTTATCTTGAAATTGCCTATTAAAATAACCAAGTAATAAGCAGCATTCAGCTCACACTCAGGCAGAGAAAAGTTTTCCCAGTAACTACTTGGTTACTGGCAACAAGTGTGTTGTTTTCTCAATCATAGATTAATCATACAAAATAATTCAGGTCCAAAGAGTCTTCAGAAGGTCTCCAGTCTGACTGGAGTCCAGATTCTTGCCCAGAGCAGGGTCTCCCACAAAATCTGAACAGGTTTTTCTGTGCTTTGTCCAGACTGGTTTTGAAATATCTGCAAGAACAAAGACTCTACAACCTCTTTGGTCAACCTGTGCTGCTGTCCAACTGCCCTCATGGGGCAGTTTTCATGGATTCTTTTCATAGGCTCGGTATGTCTCTCAAAATTTTATCTATGTCCATTGTCTCCTATCTTCCTGTCCTGCACAGCCGAGAAGTACCCACCTTCTTGATGCTTAGGCACTGGTGGGAGATGTTATGTCTTCCCTGAAGTGTCTCTTCTCGGGGCTGAAAAATCCAGCTGCCCCAAATCTCTCCTCATGAGGCAAGTGCTCTAGACCCTGCAAAGTTTGTGTGATTTTCTCCTCTCCCTCTCCTAGCTATGTCTGCAAGAAGTTCACCCACTCTCCATATTGCACAGATTCAGATGGGAAGCCGGAACATTGAATATATGTGACTTCTAAGCAAGAGTCAAAATTATATATATAAAGAGCTTTGTGGTCAGAAGATGAGGAAGATTTGGAAAAAAATACTTTGTTTAGTGCCTGGAGGCCCTAGATAAAGAAAAGTAATGCTTATACACACCTCATTCATCTGATTTAATCAGGTTTTCTGATTGACACACAGACCAACATTTGACCACACATGGATTATAGATTGTTCAATATAATTAATTTTTCTCTGTGTTTGTTTTGACATTGCTGAGTCTTTGTCTTTCCTCAGCTCTAATATGATCATCTGCTCTTCCTTCCTCTTTCTGATCTCCTTGATTCTGTTCTATATGCTCCCCTGGCCATTTTCCTTTGTACATCAGCATAGCAGAAACTTGCTGTCTTCCTTTTCTGCTGCAAATGCCTCACCTATTCTGACAATATTTCTTAATCTCAAGATTTTTGACATTTCTGCTCCAGCCAGTATCACTTTACATTCTCTGCAACACCTCTTTTGTAGTTACATTTGTCACAGGTGGTCTGAATCTTTGTCTTTATTTTTGTGACATTTTTTATATTTATTTTATTGTATTCAGCATTTAGCTGAAGACCAGGAAGGTAATAGAAAATCAATCTCTACTCCTCTGCACACCTTTGTAATATTACTACTAGCATCACTAAAGCTAAATCAAGAAACTACCAGAGTGTGACTTCCTCCTTGCATTTCAAATAATACAGATGTATCCTTTACATCCAAGCATTGTAGAATTTCTAAGATTTTGAATTATTTTGTCCCTCAAGTTATCCATCCTGAATCCTTATCATTTGTAGTCTTCTTATTTTTGTCCTGTAAACAGTTGGATTAGTAGATTGTTGTAAGCTTCTTTCAACAGAACTATTACTCTTCCATTCTATTCTATTCTATTCTATTCTATTCTATTCTATTCTATTCTATTCTATTCTAACCTTCAAGCTACCTTCTTAAGACTATGAAAATAAAAATTAGTTTGTATTTCTGACCAGTTATCAGCTGGTCAGAACTGTTTTTCCAATCTGTTCTAGTATCCTTCTCTTCCACCTCTGCATTTTAATTTCTGTGTCAATAGTATGTTCACAAGTTCACAAGTTCCTCTGAGTTGGAAGGGACCCAGAGGATCATCTAGTCCAACTCCCAAACAGCCTCCCACCAACTAGACCATGTCACTAAGCTCCTCATCGAATCTTCTCTTAAACACCTCCAGGGATGGCGACTCCACCACCTCCCTGGACATTCCACTGAGAGATCACTGTTGTTGTCAATATACGTAATGACATTCCTGAAGCTCATTACATACTTACTTTCTATATGAAAACACAACTTCTAAAAAGTAGGAGAAATATTAAAGTGAATTTATCTTGTAGGGATACTATCTCAAAGTGGAAGAGATTTTAGAATTATAGAATATCTGCAGACATTTAAAATATTTCCATATTAATCTACTTCTATTAACCAATCCACTAAACGATAATTCAAATATAGCTTTCCATATTTTTCTAACTATTCTCTTTATATATATTATAATCAGTGATGGTGAACAGTATTCTAAGCATCTATGACTACAGTGGACACTGCTCTTTATTACCTATGTCCTGATCCTGCAAACACTTCGTGACAGCAGCTTCCTCTTATTGGAGTAGTCAGATTGCACTCACACAAGCTATTTTTGTGAGTGAGACTTTCAGGTTTTAGAGCCAGAAAGCAATTCTAGCATCACCTGACCTCTTACTTTACACGGTTCAAAGAACTTCACCCAAAGACATTTGTACCAAGAGATACTTTTGCTACAGGTGAGGAGGCTTAGAATGGCAGATACCAAGTCCACAGACTGCACTACATCTGCTTCAAATTAAGAATCCCGAGAATGTCTGTAGTGAAGACACTGGATGATTAGCACATTTAGTTTTATAGTAGCAGCAATAGTTGTTACTATTGAAATACACTGCTTGCTACTGAAGATAGTAGTATTGAACTACTTATGTTAAGATAGATCCTAAGAAAACATGGTACAGACAAAAAATGTGTTCTTCATGTTTTGTTTTTTTTTATTTCAGTTAAGTTTCCTTTTCCAGCAGTTAGTTTCTATTAGTTTTCTGGGTTTGTTTGTTTGGATTATTTTTGGTAGGTAGAAAGTCCCTGTCTTCTGGCACCATTTTGTCACACTTAGGATGCACACTTGTTTAAAAAGGAATTAAATTCTTCAGTGCACTTTCTGACATTCCCACTTTAAAAATATATTTTTACATTAGACTGACCCGGTCATAGACTGCAAAATGATTTCACAGATATTATAGGATGACCTTCCTTTATATACTAGAGATCAAGAGTGCACCTTGGAATTATTTTCAGACATTAAAAAGGCTGGAATTGAGAGCAGTTTTTCTGGACTTAAAATTTCAGTGAATCACTGCAGTATTTTATTCTTGTTCCATCTCTTTAACATAATCACAAACCCCTCACTTTATATTTTCAGGAAAACAGGGAGGTAACTAATTTAAGATTAAATATTTAAAAGTTTAAGTTACCTGAAAAAGAAAATGGAAATGTAGCACAGATTGAATTCCTTTCAACATGCTTTTTATATCAATAAAAATAGATTAAACTTTATGTATCTTTTCACAAATAGCTGAATTTCTCTATTTAAAAAACTATTTTAATGAACAACTATAGTTCAGGGAAGATGTTGGTTAATCAGATGTGAGTATATTGTCTAGAGCCATAAGAGATAGATTACTACCTGTAACAAAAATTACAAAACCCCAAGATTTTTAATTAATTCCAATTACTAAAAGCATTTTAAATCCAAGGAGGTGTAGACGTATAAAATATTTATACATTGGTGTGCCAAATGTATGTGATTCTTCTGAATCACCTTTTACAGACACTTATCTGTGGTTGTAAGACGTATGTCGAAAGGATTGGTACAATAGTTTCATTTGTGCTTCCCTGTTGAAAATTCATAATGAATGTCAGTAGTGCTACAGCTTACAGTCACACACCTTTAATATTCTAAATCATGACTATGAAGACATAGTCATTAAAGAAAAAAAAACAGGAAAAGAAATCACATTTAAAATTTATTCAGTGTAAGCTAAAATTTTAGAAATAAAATCCCTTCTGCAAAATGCCACTAAAGAATACACAGTCTAATAAGGGAAGAGAAAATTATAACAAGTGAGACTTCACCAGAATGAGAAGTAGCAATTTAATAACTAAGCTTTTATCATACTTGCTCTGAGATTTTCTCCCTCCTTTGTTTTCAGTTCCATTCATGAAAACCTATAACAGAAAGTGTATAATAAAGGTTAAAGTTGACAAAGTCCATGACAGCAACATAATTCTGCATAGGAAAGGGACTTGTATTCATTGGAGAATGCGAGAAAATTGAGAAAACTGTAATACCTGATAAAGTTTAACTTTTTTGCTAAAGGGCAAGGGTTTCAAAACAACCTGTATTTGGTTGCAAATGTCTCCTTTCCTTTGTGAGAGATATCTCTGATCAAGGAGAAGTATAATAATCACTGTAAAAGGTCTCATATCCCCACCCCTGGAAGTGTTCAATGACAGGTTGGATGAGTCTTTGAGTGACCTGGTCTAGTGGAATGTTCCCAGTCCATGGCAGGACAGTTGAAACTAGATGATCTTTAAAGTCTCTTCCAACTCAAACTATTCAATGATTCTATGAGCTTTTAGAATATACATACCTTGAATTTTTACCTAATTTTCTCCATTTCCTTATTGTCCCTCTCTTTCTAGTAGAGTTTTCTAATAGAGAATTCCAGTTGTGGTTGGTTGGTTAGCTTTACTTAAATGCATTTCATTTTTTTAGTTGGTTTTATTTTGACAAACTGGAAGACAAACTGGTCACCTTATCGCAATTTAGAATCAAGTTCTGATTTTTCTCTGATTTCAAATCCAAACCAGATGTTAAAATGCTTTTCTTCTCAGTGCAGAATAAAACCCCTACAAGTGATACTGCCTTTCAAGCCCAAAATATATTCAAGTGATACTGGCTATATAAGATTTTCTTAGACTGTACCCAAGGGAGTCAACAGATTTTATATATTATCTATTTGGAAACTGATGGTGATGATGATGTTATTGACAAAAATAGTCTTGAAATATATATATATATATATATATGTCTGCATGAAATTTTGAATAGATGACCTCCTGAGGTCTTTTATCACCTTCCTATGACCTTACAATTATTTTTTCCTTTCTTTTTTAGATATAAGAACATACAGAGATACTGTGTGTATATCAACATTTGATTACACTCAAAACCAACTCGTTTGGTTGATTAGTTTGGGTTTTTTGGTGGGGTTTTTTTGTTTGGTTGGTTGGTTTTGGTTTTTTGTTTTGTTTGCTTTGTTTTTTTTTCCTTTCCAGAAATGCCTAGTAAGCTACAGGACTGCATCTTCTAACTGAAAATAATACCAATAAAATTCCTTCAAAACACATCACCTTTCTCAATGATATTTTTCTCTCATTTATTGAGGAGAAGACCCACATTTATTTAGGCGAATGTTCTGAGGTCTGTGCAGTGAAAGTTCCTTTGCTTTCCATGAATTGAGCTAAGATTCCCAACAGTTACACTAGGATGTTTATTGTTTCACATTTAACTCTAACAAGTTACATTTCATAAGAAACATTAAATGGATGGAGAATATTGTGGTCACCAGAGAGATTTATTTTCTTCAATTTTCTTGACAGGATTCTTTTTTTTAAATTCCATTCAATGAGAACAGCAAAAACATTCAAGTCTTTTCATTAAGATTATGAAAGGATTAAAAAATCTACGTAGCACAATATTTTTCTATTTGTAATTCAGTCATTAGATACTTACAATTAATGGACATCATAACATAGTACTTTTCTCTAGTTCCACCTCTTTCTCTCCAGTATACACATGTAATATTGTCAGTGTGTTTTCACAGCCAACAGAAATAAGTGATGGAAAGACAACTCTTGTCCTCATTGTGAACATCTTCAAATATCCTTAATGCAACAGTGATAGATACCATGAAATCCAGATGTATGGAAGCTCTGTATGACCTCCTCCTTTCCAACTAGCTCAAAGCCTGAGCTCCAGCTCTGAAAGAAGGTAATTTATCTTGGCCTTCAGCGGCAGGGTTAGACTCCAGACAGCTCCTGGGGCAGGCATTGTAAACTTTAGATCTTTGCATGGCAATTTAGTAGTGATCTAGTTCTGATTTTCCAGCAACCTGAAAAATCTGATGTGTTGTGATTGCATGTATGCGTACTAGTAGTCCAGGGCATGTTGGACTATTATTGGATCTATCAACACTGATGTCATGCGGTATCAGAGGTAAGGTGTATCAGAAATGGATTCTCTGCTTTAAAGCAAAAGAAGGGAAGGTTGTCTATGCAAAAAAAATGTACTTGTTCCAAGAGTAAAGATCCTCTGAACTGGCTGTTCTGTAAATTCCCATGAATGTAAATTTATGCAATTTATGCAAAATGACAAGCTCATTTCTCCAGAGTGGCAGAAGAAAAGGAAGTTTAAAAAATACAAGAAACAGACTTCTATATAAATAAAACCATACTAACAAAAGTATTTGCAGACATGGAGCCAACAGCATATTTTCATTAACATGCAGAACATCTCGGCGCCAAATTTATCAGCATTGATATCTAAAAGCTGGTACAATTCTCCTACTTATGGATGACTGATAAGACTAGTTCCACTTTCCAATTAAATCAATCACAAATCTCCTTCTACTTTCAATGAGATATACATCATGTCCGCAGTGCATCATTTCATATAACTTTTATTATAATTCCATATCCTTAGTTAAATTAAAAATATGTGACATGAAAATGCAAGCTGCAGCAAAGTCTCAATCTTGGTCTCTCTCAAAACATTAACTTACACCTTCAGGCATTCAACAGATGCCCTAAGCAAAGTAAAATCCTAGCTCTCAGTTTCAAATTATAAAATCTATTGATACTCATGCTCAGGTCTCCTGAGTATGAAACAAAAGTAAGTCACAAGTGGCTCTGTAAGTGCCTAGGCATCACTTAATTCTTACTTGCAACATCTTTAAAAAGCAAAAACACAAAACCTGAATCTGTGGAACAGAAGAAAATATGAAAATAAATAGAAGAGGTAAGTCTCTCCTGAGAATGCAGAGAAAATACAAGTACAAATTACACAAAATACAAGGGTTTATAGGGGTAAGGAACTGTAATAGTGGATAAAAGACATTCTGAGCTTCTAAAACATGCAGGTGGTTGCACTGCATCTGTGCATATAGAACAGATCTTCTCTTTTTTCATTTATATGGCATTGGTGCAACTATCAAGTAGCTGTAATTAAGACATTACAACCAAATTAGTTCTTCAAAATGAGAAGGAAGAAACTCTGTTCTTTTGCATCTTTTACTACCCCACCTACTCAGTACCTTGTAATTCCATAATAATGTCTAAAGTTTTTGCTGATGTACCCTATAACACCAAGAAACAGCCAACATAACAGATCCTGCAGGATTTCCATGGTTATGGTAAAAAATTTAGGAATTGTTTAGGGGTAAATTCATGATTCAAATTATACAAACCTAGGAGGAACTGTTGACACTCTCAAAGGCAGGGAGGCCTTTTGGATAGATCTGACAAATAACCTGGCCTGGCCAATCTCCCACCATATGAAATTCAAGAACAAGGAAAAGTAATGGATTGTGCACCAACAATGGAGCAATCTTACATATATGTACAGAGTCTAGAATGCGATGCTGGAAAGCAGTGCCATGCAAAGGGATCTGGAGGTCCTGGCTGATGGCAAGTTCAATAGGAGTCAGCAGCACTCTGGCAGCCAGGAAGGCTAATTGTGTCCTGAGGTGCAGGGAGGGGAATTGTCCCGCTCTGCTCCGCACTGGTGCGGTCTCACCTTGAATATTGTGTGCAGTTTTGAGTGCCACAAGGTAAGATATTAAGCAACTAAGAGAGTGTTCAAAGGACAGTAATGAAGTTGTTGAAGAGCCTTGAGGGGAAGCTGTATGAGGAGTGTCTGAGGTCACTTGGTCTCTCCAGCCTTGAGAAAAGGAGAATGAGAAGAGACCTCGTTGCAGTTACAACTTCTTTGTGAGGAAAATAGGATGGGCAGACACTGACCCCTTCTCTGTGGTGACAAGTGGCAGGACATGAGGGATGATCCTTTTGGGTCCCTTCCAACTCATAATATTCTGTGATTCTGTGATTCTGTGAATGGCCTAAGCTGTGTCAGGGAAAGTTTAGGTTGGATATCAGGAAAAACATTCTTCACCCAGAGAGTGGTAGGGCACTGGAACAGGCTCCCCAGGGACATGGTCACAGCACCAAGCTGACAGAGTTCAAGAAGTGTTGGATGATACTCTCAGGCACATGGTGTGACTCTTGGGGATGATCCTGTGCAGGGCCAGAAGCTGAAGTCAATGATCCTTTTGGGTCCTTCCAACTTGGCATATTCTGTGATTCTGCAAAATTTATGCCATCAATTAGAAAAAAAATCTCGTTGTTTTTAGTTTTGCTCTCAAACACAGATGGCTGAAAAATTCTTGGTGAAAGAGCTTTGTTTCAAAAAGCATTTTTGATAAAAAAGAAACTTACTAATGTTGATTTGATACATATGAATATAATCTTGGAGAATTAAAAACAATCATTTAAGTTTTTCTGTTTTGTACTTAAAATGCCAACCAACTCCGGTATGTTAAGAGTTCAATTGCATTTTTATTGTTGCGGTGTATTTCGGCTTTTACAGCAATGTATGACTTTTTTGGTAACTGTATGTATTCAGTATTATACAGCTTACATAAACACTACAATGTGGTCTGAAACCAAACCAGAACAACGGACTTTACTACAGTAAAAAACATGAAAAGTCTCATACTGGAGAAAAACCGTGGACAAATATGCCGAGAACTTTATTTCATATAAAAATGTCACATTTTTTCTGTGAAATTAAAATTCCAAATTCCACCAGTCTTGGTAGATCTTCCATAAAACACATTAGATGACTGAGTTCACAGCACGACTTCTGTGATTCTTTTAAATGTTAAATAATGTAAAGGTCTTGACAAAATGAAACATTTTATTGTTCTTGACTAAAGTGACATGCTGTTGGGATACTAAGAAGTCAATAATAAGTCGTCTTATGTGCATACTGGAGAAATCATAAGAATATGAAGAACAACCATAAGATCTGAAGGGAGGCTGGACTTGATGATCTTCAAGGTCTTTTCCGGCCTTATCAACACTGTGATACTGCAAAGGATAACGACCCAAAGAAAACATCATCACTAGTGGCTTTAAAATAACTGGACAAGAGGATTCTTATTTTAAGCAATATAATAATTAAATTGCTATGGCTGGAAAAGAACTCAAATTCTTGGAGATTTTTCCCTTTTTAGGGAAAACAAACACATGGCTTAGAAAACAGAGATGGACTAGTAGGCAGCAGCAGTGGCACTTACTAGTTACGGTATGGTTTTTGCATTGCCCCCTTTATTACAAATCAAAGTTTCAGACAGATTTTAGAACTTCTTACAAAACAGGTTATATATGGGAGAAAATCCATCTTCATGAAAGCCTCCTAGTTGTTACACCGCATTAGCTGTGATCCTGGAGCACATGTTTAGTTCATCGAGCAGGAACCCTGTTCATTCTCTCCAAGCCTGCTGTGTGACTCAAAGCAGAGACAGGAGGAATGATAAGGAGATTCAGTTAAAATGTACATTCTTGATTTGAATTAAAATACTACTGTAGACATATCCTCCACCTCTGGGTCAGTTATAATCCAGAGAAAACTCAGAAGTGATTTGGAATGAAGTTACAGGTGTGGCCATGGCTTTTGTCCCTCAGCATATAAACAGGAAGAGTGACAGGGCTGTTTAGCTCACAGAAAAGGTGAGTTAAGGTCAGATGCTTCCACAAGAAAACACATCAGCTTTTCTGCATATGTAATGTTGGGTTCTGAGCATATAAAAACCTTATAAAAGCTTTTCATACCTCTTGTTGCTTGCCAATTTACTGTTGAAATACATATTTCTCGGAGCTCAACAGCATTGAGCATGGTGAGATAAGGAACAGCAATCACAGAATATCTATCAGCAATTGATGCATCAGTAAATTGGCTGAATGACCACAATTCTGGGTTTTTAAGAATAGCCATGAGGTGTATCCATCATACACCACACCAAAATGAGTGCTCAGTTTCTTGTAGTATCTAAACCAGACAGGTGTTGCATACAAAAAAGTTTTAGGTTTATATAGAGCAAGTATGTAAAATATTAAAAATCTTGGTAGTGTTAAATAAAAAACAAATAGCAGTATCAATTTTCTTCATACCAGATCTTAATCTTTTGCTATTCTTATGCTTCATGACTTTTTAAGACTTCAACAAGTCCATATGATAGTTTAGTGTATGTATTCCTTCCAGTTTCATTAACAGGTATTAAAAAGTTGCTCACCATTCACTGAAAACTTGTATCACAGATGATGGGTAGTTAAATCTGGATTTTTTTCCCTAGTCTGTAAGCAATGCATGTTATCATTTTAAAATATGCACACTATTTCAAGCATGTTGTACAAATATTCTCAAAGGCTGCACCATCTGGTAAAGAAAACCGTAGTTTTCCTTTATTATTAATATGCATGCACCCATGTAAGTAACAAAAATATGTAACTAGATACATATACATATTTTAGAGATCGCACAATTGCCACAAAGAAGGAAGGATTTTCATGGAAGTTAGGAGAAAGTTAAACCAAATAACTTCATTTTTTAGATGTGTTACTGGAGATGCTGATCAGAATGTGAATTATTCATAAGCCAGAACTGTCAGAAGTTAACTCTAAATACCTGAAGGGATATCTACTCAAAGTAGATAGTTTTGGGGTGTTCACATTTCAGCATGACATTATGAAGAATCATATTTTTTAACAGTTTCCTATGATGTTATATTTGGTGTTGGGGAATATGGAAGTGTTTCTTGTCGAGTAAAAGTTTGACTAGAAGAAAAGGAAAAAAGTAGAGCTTCTGTCACTTTCACAGATGAAAGATCATGAAGACAGACATAGAAAGGGAATTTTTGGATAAGACTTCATAGTTACATAGGCAGGATCATGCATCAAAGATGATTATGCCAGTTAATATTAATATTCAGTGATATATAAATCCCAGGTCTTACTATGGTCCACTATTTTATTAGTTTCTTGCAAATTAAAATTTAATTAATTATTTGTTTCCTGAAAAACACTTAATTGTGAAGAAACCTCTCTACCTTTGTAATGAGGTAGTAATAAAATGCCTTGAAAAATGAATTTTAAAAGCTCGAACTGTCCAAGAGTATTTGTATAATTTTGTTGATAATGCTCTTGAACCAACAAATTCTTGGTTCAGAATAGTTTTCTTCTAAAATCCATATTTAGTAATGCACATTATAAAATTAAGCGAGTTGAATGAAAAAATCTCATATATTGAAATACTGATAATTTAACCCATTTTATTTTTCTTCATGCCTTTTATTATGACTAGTCATTTCAGGTTGGTACTCAAATGATTAATCTAATCCTCAGTATTTTCAAAGCATAAACATTTTTTTCCCCCTAGTTCAATACATGTTTTAATGTTATAGAGACCATCACCTCAAAGGATAAATTACAGTGTAAATGAGATTAACAAGGCAAAGCTCTTCTCCCAAAGGCATTGCAACATACTGCTATGGTAAAAGGAGGTAAATGACAAAAAAAGAACGGACTATTTTGCAGATGATGAAGGTATGTCAGTGGAAGGAAATTTTATCAAAAAGAGAGAAGTCTTTCTGGCATGCAGACTGTTGCAAGTCTCCCCTCTGAGGATAGCAGTGTTCAGGGTGCACCAAAATGAGAGAATCGGTTCAAACTAGTACACACAATGGAAATCCTTGCTTCCCCTACCGGAGTCTTGTGATGAGGTCAAAATGGGGATGATTTAGTTTAGCTCAATGCAGGTTCATTTCTACTCTTGTTATATGTGATTCAAAGAAGTCTACAAAGGAGCATTTTTAAATTTGTAGGAATGAAACAAAATCATAAAAACATCAAAAGGATCACTTTACAGAAGTGTAAAGTAATAGTAAATAAGAGACTACAAGAGAGTACATTGTTGCTATTGACTGGCTTTGATTGCCATCTGTAAATTTATGCACCAAGAGAACAACTGCTTTGCAGAATTCTTACTGAAGCAATATATATTAGGAACATAGTTTACAATGTACCATCACCTTATTGCTCCACACATTAAATCTCCTCCCATTTGGTAACAGAGTGCCCTTAAGTGCACCATATCTGAATAGCAATAAAATAATAAAGATTGTACTACTGCTCAGCAAGTTTGCAGATGATACTAAGCTGGGGGCAAATGTTGAACTGCCGGAGGGTAGGAAGGCCCTCCAGAGGGACCTTGACAGGCTGGAGAGATGGGTAGGCTCCAACAGTATGAGGTTTAACAAGACTAAGTGCCGGGTTCCTCACTTCGGACAGAACAACCCCATGCACCGCTATCGGCTGGGGGAGGAGTGGCTCGAGACTAGTGAAGTGGAGAGAGACTTAGG
>WEKX01013190.1:23396-57069 GCA_013390025.1 Pitta sordida
CTTGTGGGTCCCTTCCAACTCATAATATTCTGTGATTCTGTGATTCTGTGAAAAACCAAATAATATTTACATGCCATAAATTAAATCTGATGGGTTGAAATCTGTATGTATTTCTTCCATATAAAGTAATTTAATTTCTCCATGGCCATATACATAAATTTTAGCAGTGGATTTTGCAGCAGTGAAGGACATTAACAAGAGTGAGGTTTTAAATTGTTTTTCTTTAATTTGATTACTGAAATTTTGTGTATATTCTATAGTAAATTTCTTCAGCACTGCTTTTATCCACCTGCTCTTTTTTATTTAATAGAAAAAGGCTGATGTGGAAAATTTTGCTGACTGTTAAGAAAATTTATTTTAATTTTCAGCAGTACAATTTTGCTGCTTTTTTTCACATAAAGACTTGCCCTTCAAATGAGATAGTTGCATCGTAACTCAAAGAAGTACTTATGTCGAGACAGTAACAAAAAATACTTTGAAATCTGGTGTCCTAACAGTGTTTCCCCAGTATAATAGGGACAAATAAAATCAAATCTGATCTTGGTTGTAAATAGAGGTATATTATGTCAGAGTACCTTGGTCTAGTGTATCTGCTTTGTGCTCTGGCTTCATTCAGGACAGGGTTATTTTTTGCAGTAGTGGGGATGAATCATGGCCAGGGACTGGATGTTGTCTTATACCACCTCACATCATTGTCAATGATGAGGAAAGGGACTTACAGAATCACAGAACTAGTAAGGCTGGAAAAGACCATAGAGATCATCGAGTCCAACCCATTTCTGTTGAAAATGAGGATAAAAAATACCTTGGGATTTCTTTCTACACATACATGATTTGAAGTCTAAATTCTATTTTTGAGAATTAAAAGATACTTTTGCAGATTAGTGAGGTAACAAATAACTGCATTTCAGCAACTCAGTGTTACTTTCCAGGTGTCTTTCATTTCCTACATCATCCCACTCAGTATGTGATGTAAGGTGATGTAGCTTACCTTAATAAAAGAGCAATGACACTGAATTTTTAATGGGCAATAAGAATCATACTTCCTTGGAAACCTGACGTGAAATGCATGATGTATAATAACTACTTACTGTCTGGTAACAACTTATTTGTCAAAACTCAGATTTTTAAATGCCCACATCCCATGACCCTTTTAAACTCTATACAGTAAAATCTAACAAATATAAATAATAAATCTAGCAAGTTGAGGGGGGGAGAGTTGTTTGGTTTTTGAGTTGGTTTTTTTTCAACAGATCAGGAAGTAAAAGGCCTGATTCTTCCTTAATTCAATGAAAGTATGAGAAAGTAATTGTTACAAAGGGAAATAAAAGCAATACACTTAAATTAAACATTAATACACCAAGAGGCTGTTGCAAATCATCATAAACCCATAAAACAACTCCTCTCTTATTGTGAGATAGATGTTAATGCACTACTAGATTTAGAGTTTGGATTGCTACCATGTCAAACATGTAGCAGGGAATGGAACGAAATGCATTCTGGAGATGGCTATGTATCGACTAGAGATTGCCTTCTGTAGGACAGTATCACTAGAGTTTTAAAAAAAACAAACTTAAAGAAACAAAGGACCTTGTGTGTTTGGCACACATACTATGGATATATCCATTGTGAATAATAATCAACAGACATGCTCTGGACCATGCTCTGCATCCTGATTTTCCTGTGCTGGCGTCATGCAATCCTTACAGCTACTGAACCTCAGCTGGAAAAAAACAAAGTTTGGAAATTATAAGTGAGCATTACTATAAATCAGTTTAGAATCCTATTAACATCTTCACTGATTTGATAAATCTGGCCCTTTAAAACCCTTGTCCTACTGAAACTCATGCAATTCTTTCAGTGAGCTTCTTGTAACTGGTGTGGATACAGTTATACCTCCTCCTTTGCAAGAAATGGGTCATGTCAGAGGTCTTGTGAAACGTCAAATTTGCAAATACATGCAGGTCATTAATATGCATACAGGCCATGCCCATTGTTCCACTCCCAGCCAATCAGGAGCACTGGGGAGCCTTTCCGACTCCTCCACACGGGCTCTCAAAGCACAGGGGAGGAAAGGGAAGCATTTGTGTACCCTCTCTGCCTTGGGAGACCCCCCCGAGGATCCCTGGACTTCTCTTTGTCCACGCTGCCACTGTCGCTTCTGCATCTGCAGTCGGGGTCAGGCTGCTGTGACTGCGCATGCTCACACTGCCCTACTGGCAGCCCAAACCTCACACCGCTGCTCCTCCACTCCCCATCTCCGGTTGCCATCCCCACCTTGTCCTGGCCTGCCAGCGCTGTCAGCGCAGCACAGCCATGGAGTGGGCATATCCCACTGCTGGCTGCACCATCCCAGCCGCTTCTGCAGCCGCTACCTGGCTGTTGCCACTGCACGTGCTCTCCTGGCCTCTGCACTGAGGAACGGGTGTCCCTGCGCTCTGGTCGGCACTCTTGCACGGGATCTCAGTGGCTGTCTGGGGTATACTGCGGCATGACCCTTCCACTGTAGGGACTGTAGGGACTGGGCACAGAGCCACACGGCACCAGGTCAGGGACCAGGGCACAGTGTCACAGGGCTCTAAATGCCACGGTGAGACGGAGAAACAAAGAACCCTCCCCGTGGGGCTGGGCCAGTCCCGCACCACAGGGAGCACTGGCACCGTCCCTCGGTGAAACAGAGGCACTGTGCATGCGTCGGCCGGGGAACATCGCAAGTCTCTGAAACCGAATTGTGAGAAATTTTCCTCGCAAATAAGCAAGGTTGTAATGGAGGGGTCGGAATGCAGCAAGGATACACTGTATTTCCAATATATATATATAGGGCTTGAGTTAAATAGTCTCTAATGCTAGGTACCTACATTCAAGAGTCAATAGCAAGTCTTTGTCAAGGGGAACAAAGACAAAGATCTTTGCAATTTGAACTTCAAGCATTCAAATACATAAATTACTTCTGATGAAAAACAGACCAAAATATTCTTCTGAAAACACTCTGTGTGTGTGTCCATATTCACTTTTACAGTACTTCACCTCCAAGACAGTGTTTTGATCAGGTTTAATATTGACTTTGTGCATTCCCAACAAGGCAAAACTTTAGCACAATATGCATATACTTAGCACTCCCTCTGTGTGTTTCCAAAGAATGCAGTAGATGCAATGGACTGTGTTTTGAACACAAACATACTATAAAGTCCAGTGAAAGGATGAGAGGCAATGGGCACAAACTGAAATACAACAAAATCAGTTTAAACTGAAAAAACACACCTTTTTTTTTACTGTGATGGTGGTCAAACACCAAAATATGTTCCCCAAAGGGGCTGGGGAGTCTTCATCCTTGGCGATAATTAAAACCATGCAGCTTCGGAATCCTGATATAAGTAACTCTGCACTGAGAAGAGAGTTGGACCAGGTGATCTTCAGAGACACCTGCCCTGCTCAACCTCCCTGTGATTCTTTGGCTCTGTCAAGTACTCATGTATAACCTTAACTTAGCTTCTTGTTCCAAAGCCACAGCATATAGTTTGGCCTTGATAGGAGTACAGCATGTGTGAAATGTTGAAGGACAAGGAGCCAGTGAAAGAAATAAACTCTTTTTCTAGAAACTCGGTAGGGTTAAACCAATCAAGCATACTGGAAAAAGCCTATGAGAAGCATATAGTGTTGTGTCGAACTGCATGCAAATTATAAAGGTATCAACCCAATAACCTGCACATATGTCATCAATGTTTGGCAATGCAGGGGCACTTCTAGATGTAATATGAAAATGCTGTTACGTGAAGCTCAGTAACAAAGACTTCTTTTTTGAAACTAAAGTATCCACAAAGAATGAGAAGGTATGATTCCATAAAGAGGAGAACAAATCCTTGTGGGTCCCTTCCAACTCATAATATTCTCTGTGTGTGTGTGTGTGTGTGTGTGTGTGTGTGTACAAGCACACTCATTTCTTCATGAAAGGGAAAGCACACTCTGTACCCATGACAGTTTTCGTGTTCAAATACAAGTAGAACTTGCAAGTGATTTCAAGAAATTCTTAAGTAAATAATCAATGAAGATTCCTTCTACGTATATTGCAAGTATACACAGAGTGAGAGTAAAAGTGAAAATAAGAAGAAAATCCTTTGCGAACCAACTCAGTGAATATTGAGAAATGCAAAAAGGGAAGCATCATCAATAAGAGCAATGGAACTACATCTAACTGAAGTATGGCATAACAAAATATTAAAATGGAAAGTCTTTTATAGCCAGTAGGTCTTTAAACATGAATACTGAAACTGAAAGGTGAAAATTTGAGGGCAGCAAGAGCTCCAACTCAGAAATTGAAACTGAAAAGAGACAACCCAGAGGCAACATTCATTCAAACCCTTATGATCAGTCTGAAAGAACAGAGCCGGAGGGCAAAAAACATTCAGACCCCAGCAGTAAATTTGAAAGAAGAAAGCTTTAGGGCAGGAATTGCTCAGGCCTTAACAATGAGCTAGGATGGACACATCTTCAGGACAGCACCCATTCAGCACCAGGGACTGAAAAAGTGAGGAATTAACAAGGGACTTCCTGCATTCTAGAGCCTTTGATAATGAGCTTCACTGAACCTCTGTTATATTCTGGCAAATATTAAATACTGAATTGAAATTAATGCATTGCACTGCATACTGAAGGAGTAGAGTAAGAGCAAAACCAGGAGAGGCAACAGAGCTAGTCCAAGATTGAAGCTTCATCCTTCAGTGTGCAAATCCAAGGTATCACCTTACACTAACAAAACTGACTGAACGAAGAGCTTGTCTAATGTGAGGTATGCCACACCAAATATTATCTTTTTTTCAGGACATTCAACTCTACAATAAAACAAAAACAGTGATTTTATCTGCACACTACATGGGCTATATAACCCCATTTGATTTATTTTGTCTTAGTGACTGATGCTCATAAATTTAAAGGAAAAAAAATATTTTCCAATGATACAGACAAGAGTTTTGTAAAACTGTAGTTTTGCAAAGGGAAAAAAGAAATCTTACTTAGTAAATGTTTGCAAGTGTTCTGCCTTCCTTAAAAATAATGAAACCTACATGCTACAATTTTCAGAATCATACATAGATTGCCTAAGTTAGATATTCTGGTATCTAAGAGATGTCTCTTTCCCATTGCATAATCCTAACTAAATCAGGATCCTGAAATTCATGTGGAAAACAATTGAGTGAAAGAACCACCCCAGAACTGTCCAGAGGACAGATCACAAAACAGACAATGTGCAACTGCTCTGAAGACAGTTTAAGAAAGCAGATTTTATAGTTGTGCTCCCTGGAATTCCTCCATGTTGAACCAATTAACTTCTAACGTAACAAATATCCCCCGGTAGCTATTGATAACCAAAGTAAAATCTCTGGAATAACCTTAAAGGAAAATGGAATAATATCTCTTTAAATGCATAATGCTGCATATATCCTTCTATGACATACTAAATCATGCTTCTTTTTTTTGTTGGGGGTTTTTGTTTTGTTTTTTCTTTCTTAAAAAATACTTTCAATTAAAAGTGTGTCCACTTTTCAGAGGCCAATTGCAATTGTTTTAAAGCTATAAATGCATTTGTGATAATATTTCAGTCCCTTCAAAAATGTGCTATTTCTTCACAGTAAGTAATAAGCTTTCAAACCTTTATCATTATTCTCGTTACACTTAAACTATTTTAGGTGTTAATTTAGAAATGGAATGACTTGTAGATTCTTCCCATGACCTCAGATTCTTCCTTTAATGAGGTAGTAGTTGATGCCTCTTAATGGGATATCTGACTGTTCTGCTTCACCGCAATTCTTACATATTCAAGATTTATGGAAGTAATCACACTCTGCAGGAATATGTCCCACTCCAGCTAGTGATATGGTTCTCAGATTTCCAATTTACGTGTTTTAAATTAATGGTTGTTTACTCTCCTGTATAATAAAAGGGTAGTTATCACTGGAGCTAATTCATTACACAGTGTTATATTTCTGAGATTCACAGTTTTTCCATTAACAGGACACAAAGTAAGCGATAACAATATGCACCTATCTGTCAAGATACAAGGAAATCTTCAGATCATCTCAGCCACTTTTTCCAAAGACACACCACCAGGCCAATCAAAAGACTTTAAAAGAATGTATTTGTCATCTGAAACTGATCAGGAAAAAAGTCAGTTTGGAGAAACTGAGGAAAAGAGCTTTAAGCACCAACAATCTAGTTTTTAATACGATGCAGATTTCATTCATGACTAATTTAATTTATACCATTTGTTCAGCACTGCCTTCAGCATTTAAGGGAAAATAAGACTGATTTGCTGGCTCTGTAATATTGCACTCAAAACACATCCTCGAACATACATTTCAGCACTGTTACTTCTCAATATAGGAAAAAATGGATTATTTTTATCTTTCAGAAAAGTTGGGTTTTGGCTTTTGGATCTTACAAGGTCACAGAATCACAGAATTGGTAAGATTGGAAAAGACCAGAGAGATCATCGAGTCCAACCTATCACCTATCACCTTTTACTTAACCTGTTGTCATCCTGCTACCAACACACCATCCTACCAATAACACACTACTCTAATATCTAGGTTGTGCTACCAAGTACAGCATCCAAGCTTTTCATAAACACCTCTAGGGATTGTGACTCCACCACCTCCTTGGGCAGCCCATGCCACTGAGAGATCACTCTCTCTGTGAAAAAGTTCCTCCTAATGTCCAGTCTAAATCTCCCCTGACACAGTTTAAGGCTATGTCCAACTGGGCTTGGCTGCACAACTTGTGTGATGGAATAAGGGTTTAACACTGTTAGGAGGCTTTTTGTATAGTATACTTGTATTTTCATACACATTTCTAATTGTTCTTCTTAATTATTATTCTCAATTTCAAGTAAATTAGTCTATGGAATTCACAGAGTTTTATAAGGAAAAAGTAATTAAATAATTCCAGAGTGTATGCTTATTTCTCTCTTATAGGATTCTGTACCGTCAGCCCCCATTTTGCAGCTTCACATCTTAGCGCATGATTTTTCAGCATTTACGGAGGCCTCTTTTTGCAACTGCACATGCGTGGCCTGACACACATGAATATTCAATTAGGCAGTCAGGAATAAGCAAATCAAACCACACAGCCGCCACCGCGGCTCCCGCGCTCCTGGCATGGTGGGTGTGGTGGCAGTGGACCCCAGGTTACGGCACGGTGGGTCGCCAGCACAGCCGCAGAGGCAGCAGTTCTGCTCCGGGTGGGGTGGGTGCAGTGATGGCTCCACTCTCAGTACAGGCGGGCACCTGCCCCACTCCAGGAGAGGAGGGTTTGTGCAGTTATGAAAGATTTACACACTCTCAGGTTAGACATGGTGTCGGAGACATTCTCTAATGATTCTCCAAGACATACTTGTCTACCCTGAGTATGGAGAGACCAGGTCTACCCACCCAGAGAGACACCAGGACAGCAGCGCAGGCAGCTCCCCCACACCATTGTCCCCGTCTGAGTGGACAAGGATTTTTTTGTGGCGTGGGGTGGCCGTGGGCACTGGGAAACACCGACATGAACACCAACACACAGCAGGACAGTGCCAAAACAGCGCCGGAGCACCAGGGGCAGTGTGAGGGGGCGGGGCAGATTTGCATATTAATGAGCTGCCAATCAATGCAGTTCTGTGGTATAGGAGATCCAACTGTATTGCTGAACTCCTAGAAATATTTACCTATTAAAGTAAATTTTTTTCAATATTTTAAGCATGATTATTTTCACATTTATTATGTAAGTTACGTGATAATCCCTGTTCCTCTTCTTACAGCAAATAATATTTATGTTATATAAATGGAACATTTTGAAAGGCAAATTGTGCTGCAGTCCTAAAACTCTCTAGCTAAAAAGGCACTGTTACATTATGGAAGAAATGAAATTAGCTAATTATTACTTAATAAAGGAAAAGACATTTCTGAGCATGAGCAACTTTATGCTCTCTCATTAAAGAAGTTGATCTAGTAAAAGACTTCAAAGCTTTAGGATTACTGTTTGAGAATTGTGATGCTTACTTCTTTATTCGACAAAGCAAAATAAAAGAATACTTGAACACTTTATCATGATTCAGAATATTTTCAAGACATTATACCTTATTTCTTGGTTCAAAGTCTGAGAAAACATAGTTGCAATTGTGATTTATTAAGGTATTTGAGGAAAGAAGAGATGTTGTAAAGTTGCAAAAATAATGTCTGTTGGTCAACACTGTGCTCAATTCAACATCAATATGAAATACTGAATCAAGGAAACATACTAGTTGAAGACCTAGCCCGGATGATGATTCAGACACTCAGTTAGGGTTTTGGTCAAATATCAGGCCCCTAGTCATGATTCTGAAATTCAGGTCTAGTTAAATACATATGACTAGAATAGAAAATATATATATGGTGGAATCCATTGCAGCATCTGGTCCCTCTTGCAGTTTAGGTCATCTTCTATTCAATTGCTGAACCAGTATAAACAGTTTGACATCTTAGGAAGTACAAGCTGCAGCTGTGCATTGACTGTAAAATGCTTTGGGCAAAATGAAAGACTTGAAGAGAGTTATTCTGAAAATTACTTTACATGCATGATTTTATTATGCTTCTGAATTATAGATATGGCAGCTCATTCCTGTATCATTCATGAGCCTTCACTGTAAGCAAAAATAAAGAGGAGGTTTTCACATGTGAATGCATACTAAATCACTATGTATATAAATATTTATATACACACACATTCAATTCAATCCTGTACAGAACTTCTTCCTAAATATACCTTTTAAAAATCTAAAAAAATTCTAAAATTTCAAATACAGTGTTGATACACTTCTACTGCATATGACAAGTAAATAGGGAATCAAAATCTGTTATTTGAATACTTAAAGATATTTTCTTTACTTAAACTTTTTAGTTTGCATTTAAGTAATAAATCCCTGGGTAGTTATTAATGAAAGCTAAAAAAATATTTTTTAAAGTAAAATAAAATATTTTCACTTCATTTAGTAAGACATGAAATCTTTCATATGCCTTTTGTTTGCTTGCAAACAAACTTGGGGTTTGCAAAGTACTTGGGGTACTTTCTCTGCAAATATCTCATAACACATAAGATTTTAGTTGGGGAGATTTACAGTGTTGAAGTATTCACTTGAAAATGTAAAATAAAAAAATTAAATACAACAGGACAGAAAGAAACCCCAACCCAGTCATATTTTCATTTCAAGTACTGAATTCAACGCTTTAGAGTCAACATAGAAATCCATGTAATAAAACTTCAAAAGAAATACAGGGAATATTATATTGAAAAAGGTTTACCATCTTTAACCAGAATGTTCTGTTTTTTTGTGAAATGCTTTTTAAGGCTTTTGAGAAAATTGATTTGAAAACAGAAACTGCACTGCCTTGACAAAGCAACACTCAATATGAATTCATGAATAGAAAGCAGTGTTACTGCTATTGTTAACAATGTAGACCATGCTGATATTCAACATTAATATTTTGAATTAAAGCCTAATTAGCACATTGTGAATTTTTCTCCTGAGCTCATGGTGTCCATCTCACTGTACATCTCACTAGGCTTGCATAAGAAGGCAGGCAATGTGACTCTACCTGCATTTGAACATCACCAGCCCAGGCTCAGTAACAAAAACTTTCCTTTAGCTGTAGTCACTAAAGATTTTAAAGATATATTTGTGTCATATCTATTTCACAGGCAGTGAGACTAGACCTCAGAGGGCTTACAAATTCCCATGGTGACCACCTTGCAGATTCCATCTCTACTTGGTCTGTGTAGTGTGTTCCTTATTCCCCTGCTACGTGTTTCCACCAGAATGAACAAATTAAGCTGTAATTCAAAAACATCTCTGTTAGAGAATACAAGGAATGGGCACAGAATTCCTGACCTTAGAGCAAAGCGCTTCATGTATTTTTCTTTGTCAGCAAAATATCCTAGGAAATGAGGATAAATGATGAAAAGACCTGTTCAATTACTTTCTAGAGATCATAGAATCATAGAAGTGATTAGGTTGGGAAAAAACTCTAAGATCTGCAAGTTCAGCCATGATCCCAGCAGTGCCAACTCCATCACTAAATTATGTTCCTGAGAACCATGTGTACAGAACTTTTAAATATCTCCAGGGATGGCTACTCTACCACTTCTCTGGGCAGCCTGTTTCAATGCTCAATAACCTTTCAGTGAAGAAATTTTTCCTAATATCCAATCTAAACTTGATGCAACTTGAGGCCATTTCCTCTTAACTGGATACAACCTCCTTTTAGGTAGTTGAAGACAGCAATAATGTCTCCCCTGAGCCTCCTTTTGCCCAGGCTAAACACCCCCAGCTCCCCCAGCTGCTCCTCATCAGACTTGTACTTCAGATCCTTCTCCAGCTCTGTTGCTGTTCTCTGGGCACACTCCAGAACCTCAGTGTCTTTCTTGGAGCGAGGGGCCAAAAACTGAACACAGGATTTGAGGTGTGGCCTCACCAGTGCTGAGTACAGGGGGACAATCACTGCCCTGGTCCTGCTGGTCACAATATTTCTGATACAGGCCAGGATGCCATTGGCCTTCTTGGCCACCTGGGCACACTGTTGGATAGACTTCAGCCACTGCAGATGAGTACTCACAGTTCTTTTCTGCGGCCACTTTCCAGCCACTCTTCCCCAAGCCTGTAGTGTTGCATGGGGTTGTTGTGAACCAAGTGCAAGGACTTGTCCTTGTTGAACCTCATACAATTTGCCTTGGCCCATCAGTGCAGCCTAACCACATCCCTTTGTAGAGCCTTCATTTCTGCCAGCCAGGAGATCAACATTCTCACCCAGCTTGGGCTCATCTTCAAACTGAGAGAGTGCATTTGATCTCCTCATTCAAGTTATCAAAAAAGATAACAGACCCCAATACTGGGGAACCCTGGGGAACACCAGTTATAGCCAGCCACCAGCTGGATGTAATTCCATTCTTCACCACTCTTGGGGACTGATTGTCCAGCCAGTTTTTAACCTAACAAAAAGTACACCTGTCCAAGCCATGAGCAATCAGTTTCTCCAGGAGAACACAAGTAGGAACTTGTGTTAAGGCTTTACTAAAGTCCAGCTAGACTACATCCAGAGCCTTCACTTCATCTGTTAAGCAGGTCACCTTGTCCTAGAAGAATCTCAGGTCAGTCAAACAGGACCTGCCTTTCATAAACACATGTTAGCTGAGCCTGATTCCATGGTCGTCATATATGTGCCATGTAATTGCACTCAAGATGATCCGCTCCATAACCTTACCCAGAATGGCGGTCAGACTAACAGAGCTATACTTCCCCAAATCCTCATTCTGCCATTCTCATTGATAAGCACCATACTGGCTAGATTCCAGTCATCTGGGAACTCCTCAGTTAGCCATAACTGTTTGTAAATTATCTGCAATATAAGTATAAATTCCAACTTTATTTAATTAATAATTAACAAGAAGTATGAGGTCTTTCTGAAGGTAGGATCAAACAAATGGGCTGATGGAGATAGCTGCAAAATACATACAAATGCAGGGCTTACTATGTGTATATGAAGTGTTAAAGGGAAACACCAAAAGGAAAACAGATGTACATAAGACATTTAAAATGGACTGAATTCCTTTGCAAATTACTGTAGGTGTTGTGGTGGAATATCAAAACTGATATAGCATTGATTACATTTGGTTAAGTAAATATTTTCTAGATCCTCAGCAGAGTAACTGACCATTAGCTTTCCTCCAGTATCTTTCCTGCCTGCACTTTTAGAAATAAAAGATGAGGGACATATGCTGGAATGTGGCATCCCTTCTCAAGTTATAGGTGAAATTAAATACCATAATAAAGATGCAATAAATTAAGTTAGATTTTCAGAAGTGCATTATTTTATGCAGTATCAGCTAACCCTATTAAAAACAAAAAGCATAAAGACGTCATCTGCCAGTGAAGGAAGACAAAGGGAGCCACTGGTAGCTTAGCCTTTCTGAAAGCCAGTTCACTTATATTCAGTATCTGATTTTGGTTTTGGAGCTTAGCGATACTCTCTCACCAAATATCCTTAAATATTTCAGAATTCTGATTGATAAAGTAATCCTAAGTAAGTTCACTTTAGAAAAAAATACGCCTGTTTCCTTCAACAATACAGCCGGCCCTCTTCCACTTCGAGCCCTCCCTATTGCGGCTTCACATCATAGCGGGATGATTTTTTAGCAATTAAGGAGGTCCCTTTTTGCAACTGCGCATATGCGACCTGACACACGTGAATATTCAATTAGGCAGTCATGAATATGTAAATCAACCCGCACAGTTGCGGCTGCAGTGGCAGTGGCACTGGAACTGCCGTTTTCCACAGCCCCTGAATGGCAGCGGCCGTGGTGGGGCCGCTCCTCTCCCGCTATGGTGGCAGCGGGGCTGCTCCCCTCTCTGCACGGCGGCAGCTGCGGTGGGGCCTCTCCACCTTCAGCACAGTGGTGGCTGCGGTGGGGCTGCTCTTCCCTTGGCGTGGTGGGGCAACTTTCCTGGAACCACTGCCATGCAGTTATGAAAGATTTACACACTCTCAGGTGTTTGAGACGTTCTTGAGTGACTCTCCCGGACATACTCGTCTACCCCGAGTATGGAGAGATCAGGTCTACCCACCCCAAGAGACACAAGGACAGCGGCGCAGGCAGCTTCCCGCACCCTTTTCCCTGGCCAAGCCGAAAAGGGGTTTTTCCCAGTGTGGAGTGGCTGTGGGCACCGGGAAGGGCTGACACAAACACTGATACACAGCAACACAGTGCCGAAACAGCACTGGGGGGCCGCATGGAGGCGCGGGGCAAATTTGCACATTTATGAGCTGCCATTCAATGCGGAAGTAGGGATTTGGGGCATCCGATTAAGACTGCGGGTCCATGATATAGCAGACATGACTGTATATATAATTTACCTCATTGTTACCATAGGATTTATAATAAATAAGTATTATTACCTTGTTTGCTGTCCTTTCTTCATCACAATAAATGTGCATAGTGTGGTGCTATGTCCTATGGTCTGCCGAGAGATTTGGTGGTGTCAGTATTGAAGCTAAATCTTAGAAACCACTTACCTAACACAAAGACATATGCAAACAAGCCTTCTGTCACTCTTCAGGCCTCTTGCCTTTTCTCACAAGTCTCTGAAAGCATCATCTTCATTAGAGGTTCACTGCCCGCTTTCCTGTCATGTCCAAGTTCTTTCGTCCGTCCACTCTAATATTTCACAATGAATATGCTCAGGAAAAAGGCCTTTAGCCTTGATTCAAATAGAAGGGTGTTGCAATTTTCTTTCCTGCTTCCATGAAAGATAATGTCATTCATTTCAGAGCAAAAGTTCAAGGGGAATGTTCTCACTCTGATGAAAAGACAGACTAGATCATCCAAATCAGTATTACTTAATTAATAACTCAGCATACCTCATATTTAAAGCTTCATTTATTGTTATTACTCCTGTTGAGCATCTTTCTCCTTAATCTAAAACTACAAGTTTATTTGCAGTCCAGTTAATTTACTGCGGAATCTGTGTATAGGGAATGTACCCAGCACAGTGTGGCCAGTAAGACTACGGAAGTTATTCTTCCCCTATACTTGGCACTAGTCAGACCACATCTTGAGCTTGAGGACGGTGTCCAGTTCTGGGTTCCCCAGTTTAAGAAAGATGTCAAAGTGCTTGAGAGGGTCCAGAGAGGGGCGACAAGGATGGTGAAAGGACTGGAGAACAAGCCCTATGGGGAGAGTCTGTGGGAACTGGGACTGTTCAGCCTGGAGAAGAGGAGGCTCAGAGGTGACCTCATTGCTGTTTACAGCTACCTGAAGAGAGGTTGCAGTCGGATGGACGTAAATCTCTTCTCTCAGGTGGCCAGCACCAGAACAAGAGGACATGGTCTTAAGCTGCACCAGGGGAGGTTTAGACTGGATGTTAGGAAGAGCTTTTTTCACAGAGAGAGTGATCCCTCAGTGGAATGGTCTGCCCAGGGAGGTGATGGAGTCGCCATCCCTGGAGGTGTTTAAGAAAAGACTGAAGGAGGAACTCAGTGACATGGTCTAGACGATGGGAGGCTCGGATAGACAGAGCGTGGTGCCCATGGCTGCAGGGTTGTGGGTTCAATCCCTGGGTGGGCGTTTGCTTGGGAGTTGGACTAGATGATCCTTGTGGGTCCCTTCCAACTCAGAATATCCTGTGAACCTCATAAAAATCATGTAGGGTCCAGCAAGATGTGGCATTTTATGCCAGTCTAGGATGTGGCAGTATTTCCATTGATTTATAGGGGGGCGGTTAGCATTCAGCAATGGCAGATAGAATGCTAAAATAGAGTGTTTGCAAATTACATGGAAAATCCTAAGAAACACTCATCTTCTCCTGAAATATTTGTGGAAATTAAAATCTGCATGCATTCATATTCAATACAAATGACTGGACAGAGGATATTAGTCCCTGTATCAGTTTTAAAGCTTTCCAACAATTCGGACATAAACATTTCTCTTCTAGTAAAATTGCTTTGCAGATGATGCACTGTGTTTGACTATTACTAGAACACCTGCTTCAGAGTGTTCAATCTCGACATCAGAAAAATAATTAAAATATATTAAATTCATAATGCTCTCCCGTTCTCTGTAATGCAACATTTAGTGCTAAAGAGCAGCTATTGAATGACACTTTTGGTGAATGGAGCCAGAATGTCTGGTCATTAGATGATAGCAGCAATATTTTAGGTACTAAACAGATGTCAAATGAATTCATCAATACAAATAAAAATCTGCCTAACAGAATCTAAACTCAATCTTTTAAAGTATCAGTAATTTAATTACACTTTCCATACACAAAGAACAAACTTATATTTTTTGCTTGAAATGACCTTTGGTATGGAGTGCTAAAACAACAAAGCAAGGAAGAAGGAAAACAAACATTTAGGAAAGTTCTCAAAGGAAGCATAGTTTCCCTTTCCTTTGTGATAAGTTGCAGATCCTTTCCATAACATATTTGCCATCATCTTCTGAACCACAAGCACACGGAAAATGACACTGCTAAAATGATATCTAATACATACACACACACACAACCTGTTTCCCTGTTGATAGTGCTCATAAATGAAAATATTGGATGGCATAAACTATTATATAGCTATAATTGAAGGAACATAACGTAATTAGATTACACTGTCCCCCTATTTATGTTTTTGCTTTTTTTCACTCTCATCCTTCCTATTTAAATGCCTTTCCAGAAATTAAAGTAGAATGAAAGCTCATGGGCTTTTATGAATTTGCAAAATACCATTCCAGATACCCTGCTTTATCTCTGGCTCTCAGTGATAATTAGGAAAAACAGGGTGTTGAATTTGGAAGCCCCATTTTTTTAGAAGAATAGACAGTCCTGGATTACACAGAATAGAATTCAACAGTATTCAGACTGTGTATTCTGAAATACCATACACAATTCCTTGTACTTCTGTCACAAAAAAGTGCCATCTAAACCTTTTGTCTTCTCACAGTGATTCTCTGTATTTTCCAATCTCTTTGGATTTTTGACCAAGGTGATGGTTTTCTTCAACATGTTTCCTGATGCAAAATCCTACAAAAGGAACAAGATTACTATCTCTGTACAAATTACATTTTCTCCCCATTACTCATGTAATTTTCTCTGGGTTATCTTACAAATATCCTAATTTTTCATGCTCTCTGACATGATTTGAGGAAAAATATCTAAACAATGATCAATTTTAACTTACCCTTTCACAGAACCAGGAGGGCTTTTCCCTTGGCCCTCCAATACTCTCAATCTGACTAATCAGAAATTTACCCAGATAAAATTACACTGGTAATTTTTCCTCCTCTTTTTTTTCTTCTGCCCTTATCTAGTATCCTCCTCTATAATAATATTCTGACCTACTTTTTCCATTTAACATACTTCTAATAGTTTCATCATGTATAGTCAAATAATTCTTAATATTAAGTCTATCAGTGTTGCTTTTCATCCACGGCATAAAATTCTCTTTTGTTCTTTTATAATTATACTTTTGCCTTTTTTCTGTCTACCACTCTTCAGATAATTCAAATATGACCTATTTTATTGCCAGTTTATAATTTACATTTGCTTGAGATTATCTGACTATGGTCTCCTCCAACCTCACAATTTTGTGAATCTGTTTCTTTAATATTATTAAGATCATGCATAAGTAAGAACATGTGGATTTTATTATTTTGAACTTCCTGGTGTAGTTAGTGTTTACTCTAAAATTCTGAACAAATCGCCCACTGTGTAAGGGAGATAGACTATAAATAAGAGGAGATGCTTCTAGCAGTAGTTTTCGAGTTTTGACTGTGCTATCTATAATCACACTTTACAACACAGTGTGGGCAGGGATGAGGTGATCTACAAGAGGCTAACTTGTAAAGAGGCATGAACTGCAGTTCATATCTGTCTTTATTAGTTCTAAAGTGAATGAAACAGGAATTGGTGATAAGCTAAATCAAACCAGGTCAGACCATGGAAAGTCAATGTTCAGGCTGGAGTTCTTGGATGGACTGCTATGCTGTTTCATTATTTTCTATTTAGTGATGCACTCTTGGAAGCAGAATTGAGCACTCCTCAGTTATTCAATTAATAGCAGCAATGAAACTTCCTCCAGCATGTCCTGCGTCTCCACTGAGCAGCAAGCAGCTAATTTCTTATTGCACAATCAAGAAGCACTAGCCATGCTATGGCAAAGTACTTGTACATTTTCATCTTCCCTGGTTCCTCTTGAAGTCAGATTTGGGGAATGGCTCAAATCACAGAGAATCCAGTAATAAAATTTATCCTCTTGCATTTTAACAGATGAGTGTTATACTTCTATTTTAAAAATGTAACTTTCTAAAGAAATGTTTTAGTGACATGTGTTGTGAATGACCAGGTCAAACTGTGGTGACCCTGGTGGAATATAGGTCTTGTCCCTGTCATCATTGCTTGCCTTTGGCATGCTCTAGGCATCCATGTGCTGAACATACAGATTTTAATTGGCTTCTTTCTGGTGCCTCACTCTTCTCCTATTCTACACAGTGAGTCTCAGTGATAGAAAAGGTTTCAAGATTCCTATTCTGGTAGCTGAAAGTGCTGATAGTGATATATGACACTTTAATAACCTTACTAATTAGCCCAGTCTTACACAGCTTCATGTTCCAGTGTAGATAACATAGAGTATACTAGGAAAAATAATAAAATAAAAAGAGACTTACTGTGCTACTCTATCATAGTCATAGGCTGGACTTTCTCTACAGCACTTGTATTCTGAATTTTAATTTTTATCCATAGAATTATTAAAGAAACTAGCAGCACTTTAAAATTTGTAACACGCTATGGCCCCCTGTTGATTTCTGAAATGACCATGATGGGAGAGTGAAGGACTTGCTAACAAAACTCTTAATCAGATTTTTGTGACTGTGTCTACAGCCAACAGCTTCCACATTGGTACTGACTGAGGTCTGCATTGCTTTTCACATTCCCAGAAACCTTTTGAAAAATGAAACCAGAGGTTTAAACAAATTCTCTTCCTCCGGTAACCGGGTCCAGACTTGCTGACATTTGAAAGACGGACAAAGTGCCCACAGTTTTCACATGCTCCCCACCTAATCGTAATTACTACGGTTCCTCTGTATGTTGTTGAAATGTAGGTGGTGGCCTTAACTATTCAGAGCTAGCAGCTTATGCATGATGATTCAGAAAAGTCCTTAATACACATCATTGAAATTCATTTCTGCATGCAGAGTAAGTCTGCATGAGTATGAACATATGTGTCTGTGTATAAATAAATCCCTTCCCGGCCCCTGTAGTGATGTAGTGACCCTGTAGCTGATGCTATGAAGCAGGAAATCCAATTATACCTCACTTAGCATGCATAACTAAAAATTGTATTATTGGTCATAAAATTACCCAGCCCTTTCAAAAATCAAATCTATGAACTATGTGACTGTACTCCTCAGGCTGACTCAGTCCCATGCAAAGTCATGGAACAGATGGTCTTGTGTACCATTACACAGCAACTGCAGAACAACCATGACATTAGATCTAGTCAGCATGGATTTCGGAAAGGCAGGTCCTGCCTGACTAACTTGATCTCCTTTTATGATCCAGTGATTCGACTGGTTGATGACAAAAAGGCTGTGGATGTTGTGTACTTGGACCTTAGCAAAGCCTTTGACACGGTTTCACACAGTAAGCTTCAGGAGAAACTTGTGAAACTTGGGCTGGAAAGGAGCATTTTATGCTGGGTTACAAACTGGTTGGAGGGGCGAGCTCAGAGGGTGGTGGTGAATGGTGCAACATCGGACTGGCGGCCAGTCACCAGTGGAGTCCCACAGGGGTCAGTGTTGGGCCCAGTACTGTTCAACATCTTTATTGACGACATGGACGAGGGNAAATTCATTTCTGCATGCAGAGTAAGTCTGCATGAGTATGAACATATGTGTCTGTGTATAAATAAATCCCTTCCCGGCCCCTGTAGTGATGTAGTGACCCTGTAGCTGATGCTATGAAGCAGGAAATCCAATTATACCTCACTTAGCATGCATAACTAAAAATTGTATTATTGGTCATAAAATTACCCAGCCCTTTCAAAAATCAAATCTATGAACTATGTGACTGTACTCCTCAGGCTGACTTCATGCTGTGTAAGGAATCGCTCCCTTTAATTTGTTTTAACTCTGCCTGCATTATGCAGACAGCATTTACGTGTGATAGAAGGTCGAGGCAAAGTGGCTAATTTTCCTTCTAAAGTGTCTGGGAACTTGAGCTCAGGCAAACTGCAAGTGCACAGAGCTTTCATATACACTAAATGGCATTTCCCATGTCAAAAGCAAAACAACAACAATCACCAACAACAGTATCTGTTTTCCAAATGTGTCCTATGAAATGTCAACACTTTGATGAACAGCTTCTGTAGCAAAACGATGTGTACATGACCAAATGGCAGTAGACCACTGTTTACATAAAAAATTAGCATAATGAAATAAAACTACTCTGAACAGCAAAATTCCACGCTATTACAAAAAACTCCTGTTCCTGTGAGAGACAGCAGCAAACCACATCATCTTTTAAAACCTTGAACATATATAGATTCATCATCTTGACAAATGAGGTAGATGAGAGTTAAGAAAGATCATCAGTATTTACTGTGCTGCAAATTCCTCTCCTAAAACTTCAATTCCAAGGGAAAAAAATCACTCATGGACTGTCCCTGGACAGGTTGCAAACCATGGAGATTTCAATGGCAAGGCATATGGGTTCAGTCCAGGGTTCTAGAGTACCTTCTTTCTCTGGTGGAAGTGACATTTTATCTACACTAAAATAAGTTATTTCCCTTCAATTTAGCACCTTGATAATATGAGCCTTGACATTATTTACTTCAATATTCCCATAAATATCTGCTAAACATTAACTTCCATAAATGTATTTCATGATGCGGGTCCTTGAGGATGCCTGCACAAGCTACTTTATTTGCAGTTGGAGAGTAGAAAAAATGTTATATTTGTGAATTTTCCCATGCTGCTAGTAAAGTAGACAAGCTTAATGGTGCAGTAAAAAACATATTAATCAAAAGTTCAAGTCATATTTTTATACACTGGTAGTAGAGGTTAAAAATAACACAAACAAAATTCCAATTGAGACTGTGTGTTTGCAAACTGATTGTTTCTTAGCTGGTCAGTCCTCCTTACTGAGGACATTAAGCCATATCTCAGAAATCACAGGTGACAGGCACAATTTACAATCTTTTGAATTTTACTTGAAATTCTGTAAATAACCCAACAGTGCTTTTCCCTGTGCACTCATACACACACACACACACACACACACACACACACACACACACACACACGCACAGTTGAAATTACTATTTGGGATAAAAATGCCTTGGCCATTCTGAGTGATTCAAGATCCGTTTTCCCTCTCCTTGGTTCACATCTCACCTAGTACAGGGACTGCAAACTGCCCAAATATTGAGAATTGCTATTCCAAAAGATGTGCACCTTATCTGCTATGGAAAGCTGTTACCTTTTTTCTTGTCAGCCAAGAACATTAAACATCATATAAGAAATCTGCTTATTCTTGTTTCATGGCTTTTATTACCTTGGTAACAAAGTGATCTGTTCAAACTGCTTTTTGCTATCAGTTTTAGAGTTTTCTGTGTCACAGAAAAAGTCATGAAGAGAAAATGAACAGGTAACCGACTCCTTCCCTTATTCTTGCATTGGTTTCTACAGAGGGGAGAATGGATACAGTGTGAAAACGAGGTCCTTAGTTGCTCAGAACCAGTGGCAGTTAAGAGATAAACTGAATCAAAAATAGATTTTTTAGTTTTATGACAACCACTAGTAAAATTCCCGTTGTGAATGGAATTTTATTTTCAATATAGCAAAAAAATATTTTTAATCTGGAGGAAAAAAACAATGTGAAAGAAAGAAAATGTTTTAAAAAATTAAATGTTTATTTTTTGACATCCATTGTTGGATTTTTATTAACAAATAAGCACTGAAATTCTGTCATAAAAGCTTATTATAAAAAAATCTAAAATTTAATCACTTCATATGGGAGCTCCTGTAAGTCTCCCATTTTTCCAGATGACTGTGATGCTTTGTTGATCGTTTCCAAAGGAGAGAAAAAAGAAATAGTGACAGTGACACAGACATCTATTGTTTCACTGCTGTTGTATTGATTACAGGTGAAAAGCCTCCTAACCCAGCCCAAAAATGAGAGGGAACCAGCTTCCCACACCCCAGGACCTGTATCCGTGTCTCGTCAAAACCTCACAGAATCACAGAATCACAGAATGCTATGAGTTGGAAGGGACCCACAAGGATCATCCAGTCCAACTCACCACCTAACTCCCGTACAGAGACCGAACGCACACCCCAGAGTAGTAAACATAAACCTAGATCCCTCACAGGCCCACAGTCCACTCTGAGTCAGGAGAGACCCACAGGACCATCCAGCCCTACACCCCCCAGCTAGACCATGTCACTAAGCTCCTCATTGTGCTCGCTTCGGCAGGACATATACTAAAACCTCCCTCCACTTCAGAGCACATTTCAAGGAAACTTCTACTCGAATGGCAAGGGACTTGCAGCACCATCTTTAAAATGTTGTCAGCAGCACGCTATACTGAAAAATACAACCAAAGCTTGAACTTTCTCTAGAAAACAACCATACTCAAATGGCACACCAGGGAGTCATATTAAGCATTGTGCGGTGTCTTTTGGACCAAACACAACAGGTGAGCAGATATTTTTGTGGGGTTTCTGTCAATACTGCAAAATCAGTATGAAACATGAAAAATGGTCAAGACTCTCCTCTAAGTATGATCATGATTAATAAAATTTGGAAGGGAAAACTGTTGTGAGTTACAGTGTAGAAGCCTTATTGCAAGCTGCAATAATAAGGCTAATTCATCCAAGTGTGCACAGCAAAAATGTCCTTATGGACATTTTTTTTTGAGTTGTGCACCAGCCAGAAAATAATATTATTCACTAGGCTTACACAACACTGGCTACATCTTCATCTAGTCTCCAGAAAAAAACAAATGGAAACATGTTTTTCTGCAATATTTTATGCTGTTGAAATTGAACTGCATTTGATCGCATTAAACATCATTTAAATTTTTATGATGTGTTTATCAGATACTCAATGTTTTTGCAATTTTGAAAATAAGAAAGAAAAAATCTGATAGAAATAAATATTGGGGTGTAAAAGACATAATCTACAAAAGTAAATAGATTTTTAAGGTTAAAAAGTATGTTTTTGATTGTTTCTGCTACAAACATACAATGGCGGTAATTCCAAACGTACTACTTCATGCCATGAAGTAAAGATGCTAGTAATTAGCATTCCCTTCTTAAAGTTACTTGTTCAGGACTTCACCTAAGATTAACTAAATTAAAGTTGAGGTTGGTTAAGTGTATGCACAATTTAAGATTGTGTATGAAGTTCCTCAGAACACATATATATGGTTCCTGAAGTCAAGACTGCAACCATTATTGGTTTCACCGTGCTTAACACAAGATTTGAGTGCTTTTCAGGCAAGGTCTGGGTCTTCTCTGCCCGACTATCATTATTTATGAGAAAAAGCCAGTAAATTTGACTAAGAGGGATATCTTTGCATTTTCCTTGCCCTGAATATACAAAGAAATAAGCCATGATGTTTTTACCATGTATTTTCTGACAGCTTTTATGTTTTTGTACCCTCGTTTTTAACATTCATTTTAAGCCTTCTTCCATTTCCTGCAGCTCTTGCTGGTCGGCAACAGTTACAGGAGCCTACCTTTGTTCACAACTCAGATTTCTTGCTCACATTGCAGCCATAACATGGCACTTTGCAAAAATTGATTGGTTACTCAGATCAAAATGTTAAATATTTAAAGCGGCACCACACCATTCATAAAGTGAAACATAAAGTGTTGTTTACTCTCCGCTAATTATTTAGTTCAAGCAGGCAGACTCAACTGTCTACATTATTAATTAAACCTGTAAAAATGAGCTAAGGGCAGGAAATGTTCTTCTGGCTAGTAACACTAAACCACAGCTCTCATTATCTATAATACAAAATGAAAAACTTTTCCTCTAAACTGTGCCAATACAAAGGTAAACAAACCATATGAGTCCATATTTCCAAAAGGCTTGGCTGGAAACTTACTAGCTGTGAAATCTCAAATATTAACTATTTTTAGGGGGTAAAATTAATGTTACTGGTTTACTGGTGTTCGTGACTCTCCATGGCCTCAAGTAGCAAAGACTAAAATAGCATGCTTTAACACAAATTAGTTTGAAAGTTATCTTAAGGGAAAATGGAATGCTTCCCTGTAAATCACACAATATCAACATATAATAATTCACACACAACTTCTACCAGTGATCTATTTCTTTACAACTATATATTCACCAGAGGAACATCATACAGGAAAATCATCACTGGGTTTTCTGATCAGTAACACTGTAACGTCATGGAAACCACAACAAAAACTCATATTGGTGCTGAAAAGAGCTGTGTGAAAACCCATCAGAGTTATATGTTTTGATATAAAGTTTGATAGTTTCACTGCACAACCTGAAGCAACACAAGATTCCTGAGCTGGAATTGTCAATGATGACCTGAAACTGTTCCATTCTGTCAAATGTTTCACACAGTGGTCGAGTGCTGATTCGCAGTTTAGGACCAGAAACACTCAAAATTCTCATTTGTGTTAGACACAGGGGGACAGATCTAAAGGAAATGGAAGGGACTAGTTATAGAACACAAAGAGGTGAGATAAATGTAAGCACACATGTCTGTGAGCTGCAACTTTTGAGTGTTGCGAATTATAAAGCTTGCCATTCTACTGTGTGTCTCCACAGGACTCTGGAGCCTAATTATAGAGCTGTATGAAGAAGTTTTGCTTGTCAGCAGAACCAGCAGGAAGGGGAAAAAAAATCACATTTTTGCACATTCACAGAAGAATAAAATATTTAGGTAGAAAATCATCATTGCTTCAGATGGACACCTACAGAACAAAAATGGGTAATTTTTGTGCAGCTCTGCTTGTTGCTAGCATAGCCAATCTTTGATAGCATAGCCAAATTTGGTAGTAGATATAAAATCCAACCTAGAATTCCTCAATCACTGCCAGTGGCAAAATATGCTTCATAAGGTAGTATTGGCTGAGGATTGCAGGAAAATTCAAGGTGAGGCAGCTGTCCTAAAATGAGAAGGCAGGATCCCACCAAATTTATTGCTGCTGCACTTGTTTATCACAGCAGAGAATTTGCCTCTGGGTGGTTTTGAGTCCTTCTGAGTAAAGATTAGCCACAAAAGCGTCTTCACAATTACAACAAGGCAAAATGTGAGGGTGGCCCTATCGTGGCAATGAGGAAAGAGAACTGGAAGAAGCTTGAGAGAGGTGAATAAACTGCTAAGGAAAACAACAGTCATCAGGTATCAGTGGACAATGGACTTCAACTGCTCACTTTCATTCAATTTAAAGAAACACCCTTTAAATGAATGCTTTAAGTTAGAACAAATATGCATATAAAAGAACTACTCTGTACTCTAAACATGTCACAGAATCACAGAAAATTATGAGTTGGAAGGGACCCACAAGGATCATCTAGTCCAACTCACCATCTAATACCCATACAGCGACCGAGGGCACAACCCAGAGCGTAATACCAACCTAGATGCTTCACAGTCTAGCAGGCCACTCCGAGCCGGAAGTGGCCCAGGGTCATCCAGCCCTACACCCCCTAGTTAGACCATGGCACTAAGCTCCTCGTCCAGTCTTCTCTTGAACACTTCCAGGGATGGCGACTCCACTACCTCCCTGGGCAGCCCATTCCAATATGCAATTACTCTCTCTGTGAAGAACCGCTTCCTAACGTTAAGGTTAAACCTCCCCTGGCGTAGCTTGAGGCTGTGCCCTCTCGTTCTGGTGCATAAGGGTAACTAAGATATTTTTAAGAGAAATACAATTTGACAGGATGGTAGGCACACCACCTGGTTCCCAGTGGTGTTCAGGTGACAGCATCTATCCAGTCTATAAAAAAATAAACCTCAATAACCTAGAACAGTGGGTTTTGTATGTGCTGTGTGACCATCTGCAACCCTAATAGAGGGATTATCCATTTGCAGGTGCAGGTCTGTGACACAGAAGATGAATAATTTATGTGGACTTTCTCCTTCTCCCCACTTAGTACTGAGCAGAGAAACTGGGATTCATCACTGCATGGTCTTCACCATTTCTGTACTACCAAACCTGTGTTTGCATCCACTCAGCGGAAAGCCTGGCTGCAATTCAAGATGTAGTGACCTGTGCTTTCATCTTTGGATAAGTGTTTTTCTCTTATGCTTGTTAAATGCAGTGTGAATTTTACGTGAAAGTGCCTTTTTCTTATTTCTTTTTTTCTTTCTTTTCCCTCAGCATCATCTAATTTGGCAGTCCTTGGAGTGCTAGAGTCTCTTTAATGTATCTCAAGACTGACTTTACTGCATTAACAGAATGCATTTATTTGCTCTCTTTGTATGTGGCAATGGGAACTGATGAAGGATTGTGTTCTCAATACTTCCCACATCATCCTATTTATTTGACATTGGCAATAAAATACAAATTACAGAAATGACAAGTCAACCATATGAATTAAGAAAACTAATTTCATGACAGCAAATGTGGTAAAATCTCAGGTGATAGGAAATCAAAGGAAAATAGTAATAAAATAGGCTACACTAAGAGGAAATAATTATAACTAGACAAAATCCACTAACAGTTTTATATACTAATAACTGATAATTCAAAATAAACATAAGTAGATAGTAATAAAACTCCTGCAAATAGACCTTCTGCCCATAACCTGCTAATTTTTCTGCTGACTGAACTGTTGGACTGTTTTCTTAAACAAGGAAAAAGAATTTCTTCCTATATCTCTGAAGTGTCTTAAAATATGTCCTATATTATAAAGAAGTAAAACAACTCTATCTTTAGTGTATTCTACCCTGGAAGCTAATTTTATTTAGTTTAATTTTTATTTTCAAGCTAGTGGATGGACAATTTCTCAGCCAGTTCAAAGAACAAGATTAGGCCAAATAAAAGGAAACCTTTGTATTTGCTTTGTTGTTACCTCATCACAATAAAAATAAAAAATCCAAAATCATTGCCTTGCCTATAGGTGTTCACAGTCAGTTTCTTCCACTGCAAAATATTCCGGATCTCATTCTACCCCCTACAGATAGTTTTTAGATAAATTTTTTGGGATCCCCTAAGCTTTTCAGATAAGTCTATCATAGGTTGCAAAGACCAGGCACACCCATTACAGTTTCGGAGGAGTTTACTTTTAACACTCTTTTGACTTTAAACAAATCCTCACAAAAAAACTGCCATCTCTTCTGAAATCTTAGCTAACACTATGAAACTATCATGCAGTTGTTAAAAGAGTCATTACCTTTAGTAAACATTTAAAGTGTTCAACAAACTGTATTTTCTTATATGACAGCTTTTACTATATGCAGCATGTCACATATGAAACCATTAATCATCTGTTGAAGCAAAACAACAAAAAACTGAGAAAATCTTTCTTTTCTTGTACTTCTTTCTTGTTTACAAATCCTATAATCCTCCATAATCATGCACATACTGTTTATAATTTCAACATATTTTTGTAAGATTTGAAAGAAATCCCTGGCAAATATATTTGTATTCCAACTCAAGTTGTGCTGTTTCAAAGGAACTCTCCTGCAAAGATTGAAAAAGAAGAAAACTTGATAGTAATTTATGGACACTTAATGGAAACTTATAAGAGAAATGACATAATGACCTTTTAAGGGCAGAATCATTAGTGCTCCCATACACTTAATGCTTCTCGATCTGCTCAATATATATCTATTTTCTAGGAAAGAACTTTGGTTTTTTGCATGGTTTGATCAATCTGTCCTCCTTCTACTTTACAGAAGATATGCAAGAATTTAATCCAAAATCAGCTGAATTACGATATTTTGATGCTGCTTATTTTCTCCAGTTGTTGATTAATATACCCCTTGTGCAAACATCTTTCTTCTACCTGCTGCCTCAATTTGTTGCTGATGACATTCAAATTTCCTCCAGAGATGCCTGTTGAAGTCTCAAACAGAGGATTATGTCCATCAGTGAATGACTCAGGCACAAAGTGATTGATAACGCAAATAAACACTTACATCTTAGCAATCAGTCAGTTGTGATATGCAAGGAGGAAAACAGGACTGCAGCCATTTCAGACATATATCATGTTTTCTAAATTATCTCTGTATGCCAGTGGTCCTCGTAATAAATTATCCTCCCTGGTTATCTGATCTAAGTTTTCAAATATACCTTCCATCAAAACCATGTAACAAGACAGTCTTCCTCAGTCTGAGGCTATTTCAGTGTCCAAGGAATAGCTTCAAAAGTCCAAGCAGAGGAAATACTACACAATTGATTTTGAGTTGACAAGTTGTTCATACACACATCAGAGAGACTTTATGACATCAGAGAAGTCATGGCTTTATACCCGCATTCCCCAAGCTGAGTTTATGTAAGTGGCAACAATACATGTCATTGCATATGTTATAGGGGAGTAAGAACATTCAGACAAACTTGCAAGACATTTCATAACACGGATGTGTGATCATTACACATCATAGTGCTGCAGATTGTATCTTGGGCTTTTTTCTGGTGTGGGAGGTGATCTTAAAGAAATCTGTAGATAATCATGCTTATGAAACACAAATGTCTTCCCTTACATACAATTTTTTCAAAGGTCCCAAATAACAGCAAAAATGGAATTTTTTGAGTTAAGCCATATGTTCTTTGTGTTTACCACCACCAATACAATGCAAACTTGATTTATTATTATTATGCCTGTTGCCATGATGATGATAAGGTTTATAATGGACTAAAGAAACCTGCTCATAAAACAAACACAAAAAAAAAATCTTCTATGGCACATAGAGTTCTAATCTAAGTAATATTTTTTATAGACTTGCGGCGTGAATTAGACAGCTGAGGCAACTACATTTTAAAGTGGCATCTGCATTTTTTAAAATATATGTAAATAGATATACCTACAAGCTAAGTCAAAAAAGAAAATCTACATTTTATATATGCAATTGGTAAACTGTACATCAAAGCAACTAAAGTAGTAGGTACAGAACTATATCTGGTTTCATTTCAGTTTTGAGAGTGTAACCTTATATACAAAGTTTAATACCATTAATTATTAGGCTCTAGTATAATATTCCAGGCAATTAATGCTTGTGGAAAAGAAACTAGCAAGCATAGGAAAAACAATCTGAACGGAATTTTAGAAATACTAAAATTCCTAAACAGGAACAAGACAGCCTCTGAAATTTTCAGTATTTTCTATTCTATCTATTTGATCCATTCCATCTGTACATCTCACCTCCTGTCCAAGCCATCACAAGAATAAATGCAAAGATAAATGAATAATCCTTGTTACATCAGAATAATATGAACATGACAAAGCTGAATGACTCTGTCAGACCAAGAGTGCTGAATATCATACAAATGTTCCAACATGTCCAGAATCGATTTTTTGACTGTTTAAAAGACCTAAACTTTTGAACAATTTTCTCCTTGAGAGCCATCTCAGAGGAAAAGATAAAACATTTACTATGACTTCGTTGACTCATTTTGATGCAATTTTGCTCATTGCACTTCAAGTCTGTGTGGAGACCTGTAATAACCAATAGTAAATAGCATACGAAAATCTGTGGAGTAAGCTGAAAGGGATAAGAAGTCATCTTTCAGAAAACATAATGCATGTATTCTTAAACAGGTAATAATGAATCACCTTTCCCAAGTGTAAATTTCTGTTAAGCTCCTCACCAATTACCATTGAGTTTAAAAGATACATTTGTAGGGAGAATACCACAGCAAACACATCTTCTGGATATGGACTCTTGTCTCCTTGTGGTTAAGCAAGAATTAAAACTTTCTAAGTATAGGGCCTGAATATCTTCTCAAAAAAATATTAAGAAGGGGTTATGCTGTTAGATTAGCTTCTTTTGATACTATGAACAACCAATCTACTTCATTTACCTGCCCACCTGTGTAGCCACTACTCTTGGTTGAAGGGATTACTACAGCAGGTTGGCTACAACCTAGAGTAGGAATGTCACTGCCACAGGGCAGTGTCCCTCATGTATTTAATGAAGACTATAAAATTAATAAAAATAAAATGGAGTTCATGAATTCTTGCAAGATGATGCTGTTTGGTAAAGGATAACACCCAAAAGACTGGCCTGATACTATGGCTACTTCAATTACAAAGCTGTGTATTTAATCTTGATCAAAATTATTTGAAGACTAGGAGTCCCACTGGATGTATAATAAATCTTTAGATATTGATACCTGAACCTTTCTCACTCACAAGGAGGCTGAAGCCACAATCTCTATATGCTGAGTGAAAAGTTGTCATCCTTTACCCCTCTCAGGAAGTATGATGATTAAAGTTTGTCTGCTTTTAGTTCCAGTAGCAGAAGGTTATCCAATGATAACATCATGTTTTAACACCATTTACAATAAAACCTCTAAGAGCAAACTTAAAAAGGAAATTCCCAAAGGAGGTTTCTGATGGAAAGAATTTGATGTATTTTCTATTTCTAGGTATGGGAATGGAGAAGAGTTATCAATTTTTTCCAAGACTGATGTGTAAATTTGGTCCTGTAGGAGATGTAAAGAGGTGAGCTACAGTGTTTGAACTGGCACATGACAGCAAGCATTACTCTGTCATTCTAACATCACCTCATGGCTCTGTAAGCTTAGGAGCTAGTCTGAGTGGATAGAATATGTATGGGCACTTATGATCAAGAATATCAGCTGTAACATGGATAGTAATCCTAATGTTTTGTTATATTCACAATATACAGAATCAGAAATTATATTTCCCTTATTAGGCATCCACTTGCAACACCTTAGAATTGATTTATTGCCTTTATGAAATACAGTGAAGTTCCTTTTAGAAAGCAGCACATAAGCAAAGCTCAGACTTTCTTATAGTTCACTTCAGGATATTTTCATAAATCAAGCAGAAATTAAATATAAAACCAAACAGATTACATTTCTTTCCACTAATCACAAAGTGTTGCTGTTGCTTCCGACCCAACTTTCAAATACATAGAATCACTGCTCTCATCTATACTTGTGTGTATACTATACTTGCGTGTATAAACATATCTGCACATACATGCACACTATGAGGCTTTGAAATCTTTAAGCAGAATAAGAATATATCTATTTTACCAAGTTGTAATAATTTCATAGTTTTTCAACAGGCTCTCTCCCCTAATATAGTTACTGATCAAAATCACCAAGAAGATAAATCTGTAGGACTCCATCACTTCCAGAAAGATTATTTTTCCCTTATAAAGTGCTAAGAAGTTGATAATCAAGGGTGTAACAGACCCTGAAAAAAGCATTAGAGAAGCCATGCACAGAAGAAGGAAAATAAATACTGTTAAGCACCTGCTAATATATATAATAATAGCAAGCAAATGTGTATTTGGCATTAATTCTCAGGAACTAAGAGTGCAGTATAAACTGTAGTAGATTTCAGTTTAATATTTTAGAGTACAAGAAATTGTTCAGATGATTGAGGTTGTTCTGAAACTGACAAAGAACAACACAGAAGCAGTTCGCAGGAGCAGATGGAGGGAGCACACCAGCAGTGGTAAATTATGCCCTTCATTCAGGGGAACTAAAATCCGTACTGCAGGCTACATGCCGAAAGACAAAATCATTCAGAACTATTTTTTTTTCAATGCCACTGAATCAATCTTCTCAGATGGCTCAATGTCTTGATATGTATATTCTTAACATGTAGTTTTCTATGATGCCTTTTGTAAAGACTTGTATTAATTATTTAAAATAAATATTCCTATCATTAATCTAATCAGAAAACTTTTGGTGTGTTGAATCTGTTCAGTGGGACAAATTCTTCCATATTGCTAGGAAATCAGATTTACATGACAGCTTTGTAGCAAGCAAGAAGGAAATCTGGATTTCAGACTGTCACTTAAAGCATCATACTTTTAACCTCCTCCTTCCATCCAGAGCTCTTTACCTTTACTGACACCCTCTGGTTCCTACATCTAAGTCAGGGGTTAGAATTCATTCCAGTACTCCTTAAAAATTTTACTTTCCAAATCAATACTTTGTAGAGCAGAGAACTGGACATTTTCTGAAACTCTCATAAATCAGGTTACTGATTCCCCAATAGTTTACCATGTCAGCAACTTATTCAGGAGACTCAAATAAATTTACCCTTCATGACCTTGCTGTATTCAATTTGTGCTAACAGTCCTTCAGGTTACGTATTCCTTAAAGTAGACCTGTATTATTTCCTAACATAGCAGAACTTTTATTCACACCTTTTATCTTAGCTGTTAGGATATTTTTCCTCAACACCTGTTTTCAAAGTTTCTTTCTTTGAAATTCTCAACTGTAATTCATCCAATTAGATTTTAAAAAAAAATTTCTGTTCTCATTCTTAGTATACCTCCCCTCATTATAAAGCAAAATTAAGATCCCTACCCTGACATGTTAACCTAGAATTCAAAGTATGACCTTCAGCATCATACTGACCAATAAAACTAAAATCTACACTCCCAATCTCCCAACTATCCATCGCTATCTTCACACTTTTATGTCATACTCTGATAGTTCTGAGTTTTTCCATGGGCATTTGCCTTATAAGCGTATGAAACAGCAGCACTGCATATTGGATAGTCCATTTATAAAACTACTTAGCTGATATCATCTTCAGTAATACTTAACACTTCACCCTCCTTAATATATTTGTTATTTTTGAAGACTTTGTCTTCTTAACTACATCTCTTAAACACTCTCATAGTTAAAAGTATATTGCCACTGAGGGCCACTGTACATGAAACATTCCTCAGTTACTATAGATCGCGTTTTAGTTTTCTGTTTTCCTTTCAGCATTTCTCACACTAGTAAACAAGAGCTTTCTCTCACAACAATCGAGAAGAAAGCATTTTGGCAACTTTGTAGATAAGTGCTAAGTAATTAAAGTCAATTTATTGAATATATTTTTAGAAATTCTAATAGATAATTTGATAGCTTTTAAAAGTAATGGCCCAATTATTGCTAATTCTTTCAATATCCCCTCTAATAACATTAATCACAATGAACTGATCTTGTGTTAATATTGATTGCCATAAAGTACTTCTGAAGGAGTTGTACTATAACTCAGCAAGAATTAATTGCACTTCTCTTAATTGGAAAATGTCATTCAAATTTTAATTATCAGGAATTCCCTCCTAGCTTTTGGCTAATACTCACCATGTAATTTATTTGTACTTTTAAACTTCAGGATCTCATCAAAAGCTCACTGAAGTCTGGGAGAATGCTCTAACATAAAAAAACCTGGTACCAGGTACTTCCCTAAAAAAACTCACCCTGAAAATGTGTTATTCAAGTAAACTATTACTTTTAAAATTATTAAACATACCAGGCAACCTTTGCAAAAACTTTGTTAAATTTCTGAAATATCGCAACACATAGAAAAGTTTATTCCTCACATTAACACTATCTTGTGTAACTTCTCATCTAGGAAGTTTCTGTACCTAACAAGAATGAAACTAAATATCTGAAGAAGTACAGAAACAGTAACAGATGAGTTTTTTCCTGATATAAAAATCTTAGAAACACAGTTTCATGTAACTCTCAGTTCATCTTCTAGCCAGTTCACAGACATTCCACACTGTCTTATCAACTGTTCTCACATCAGAGAGGAAAAATCAGTGCATCTTTATGTAATCCCATCTCTTCTGCCAGTCAGCAAAGGAGAACAGTCCAGGCACCATACTTTTCTAATTCTAGAGATAATTTGTTTATCCCAAAGCCAAGTATCATTCTGAACTCCAAAACAACACAACTTTTAGTGTATCACTATAAACTAAGCATATCATGTTATTTCCTGATTCACCCTCAAGCATGAGCATGGTAGCTCTCCCAAACATAAAAAACCAGTGCATTAAATTAAGTATTTCTTCTCTGAAGTATGTATTTGTTCTAAGAGCTTGCATTTCTCTTCACAACTCATTCATTGCAGTAGTTTGTTCTCTAGTTATGACAGGAAGCATATAGCAGATCACAGTAATTTCTGCTGTAACTTTTCTCCTCAATTACGACAACAATTAAACGTGAGAGTCAAAACAAAAAAAGCAAAGCACATAAACCTGCAATAGGAGCCCAAAAATGGGATCTCTCACCGTTGCCGGCTTCACAGCAGACTGCTCACAAAGATGCTGCGATGGATATTTCAACGAATAATCTGCACACACTCCAAAGTCTAACCAGGGAAATCAGTGCCTAGTTGGGGGAACGGCAAAGACACTTACCGCTGCTGTGGCACCGTCTCTCTCCCTCTGACTCTCAGTCTCTCTCTCCCATCCTCCTGACAGGCTCAAATATAGCAGTCCCTTATGGTGCTGAGTCTGGGGGAGCAGAGGATTGCAGAGTAGGGTTTTTCCTTTTTCTTTTTTTTTTTTCTTTTTTTTTCAAACCATCCAGAGGTAGTACTCCAGACTCGACCGCCTCTGCTCCTCGCCTCACTCACTGGTAGAAAGCCCCAAGTGAAGGCATCTGCGCCGGCAGCTCCCGCGAGCCCCTCCCGGCCCCGCCGTGCCCCCTCCCGGCGGGGGGACCGAGGCACCTCCCCCGGCTGCTCCCCGGGGGTGCGGCGGAGTCTCTGCCCGCCCCTGCCTAGGCACGTGTGGCTGTATAGATGATGTGAATATGTGTTTATGCGAGTGCTATCTCCCACCGCCGCCCTCCGCTCGCCCCTACCCCTAAGCGCGGAAAGAATCCCCCCCCCGCCATTCCCTCCTCCTTCTCATCCTCTCTACCTTCGTGCGTGATTTTCCTCTTTTCTCTCCTCTGCCCCAGAGCATGAAGGCAGGAGGGCGACTTGGCGAACGCTAGCCGCTGGTCTGCTTCTCTAACCCAAGCCACCAGCTTTTCCTGTCCACCGCTTTCTGACCCCATCCTCTCCTTCTCACCCCCATCTCCATCCACCTTAGGCAGATTGTTTTTTAAAGATTGGTTGGTTTTGTTTTGTGTTTTTTTTCCAGTGCGTTTTATTACCCTCCAGCGGTGATGACCCTCCCTACCCTCGCGCTCTGCA
>WEKX01013190.1:68194-82720 GCA_013390025.1 Pitta sordida
ACCTCTTCTTTCAGGCTGACGACACCAGAACGAGAGGGCACAGCCTCAAGCTACGCCAGGGGAGGTTTAAACTTAATGTTAGGAAGTGGTTTTTCATAGAGAGAGTGATTGCACATTGGAATGGACTGCCCAGGGAAGTGGTGGAGTCGCTGTCCCTGGAGGTGTTTAAGAGAAGACTGGACGAGGAGCTTAGTGACATGGTCTAGCTGGGGGGTGTAGGGCTGGATGATCCTGTGGGTCCCTTCCGGCTCAGAGTGGCCTGTTAGACTGTGAGGGAACTAAGTTTGTGTTTACCACCGGGATGTACGTTCGGTCACTGTACGGGTGTTAGATGGTGAGTTGGACTAGATGATCCTTATGGGTCCCTTCCAACTCATAATAATATTCTGTGAATCCATTTCAGAAGATTAATTTAAAAAAAAAGATACTTTTACTCAACACAACTACTTCTGAATATTAGGCAAAGGATGTACTAAGCATTTAGTAGGATTGCAGTTATTGTTCTGAAACATCGGCCAATAAGTTTAAGTCACCTTTAACATGGAAAATTTTGGAAATAGTATTATAAAATTAACATCTCTTCTATTGAACCTGTACTAGCATAGGAATAAGACTTAGACGAATATGTTTCTGGTTTTAATTTAATAGACTGAAAGCAAAACCGTTTACATTTGAGAGACTTTTTGGCAGATGAATAGCAACTATCTTTTCATGAAATTTAAAGAGTGATGACAACATGCAACAATTTTTTAGCGTACTAATAACATAATTTAAAGGCTGAAGCAGTTTGGTAAGAATTAAATTGCATACTCTACATGCACAGTAAAAATGTTCTGTGTCCCTCAAAAGGCTTTATTTTCTTAGAGAGTATACATGCTAATTGAATAATAAACTTAGAAATCACATTTCTGAAAACATTATATATTCTATTGTCTGCATTACAAATTCAAAACAGCCATAGACTATCCTGCTCATATTAAGTATATAATGCATGTTACAGTATAATTATATTTAAAATGTGCTTGATAGATTTTATCATGCAATTTAAATGTCATGATACTGTGAGAAACAGCTGTAAAAAATGCCATCTTGATGCTTCGTATTTATGCTATGACTTCCACAGCAATTCTGAAAGGCTGAAAGAGTGTTAACTGCCACTATTGCCATCTCAGGGTGGTGTGTGAATATCTTTCTACCTGTCACATCTTCCTCCTCTACGAGTGCCAATTACAACAGATGTGGTCTCCAGGGATTACTGACAATTTCCTTGATGATGTGCGAGAGCTGCCGTTGCCCACTTGGAATGACTGCAACACTGACAGTGACTGAAAGGTGTGTGTCTTGGCTGTTAAATGTATTTAATAGTAGCATGCCATTTTGTGTCATCTCTTGTACCTTAAGAAAAGTCATATTGTCTCTATATGTCCATGACAACTTTCTGGGTGTCAGTGTGACTGAAGTTTCCTGGCTCCAACAGCAGATCCACATTGTCCATTTATGTTTGCACGTGTGTTAACGGGAGCAGAGAAATGTATAGGATTGTTGATTTTATTTATTGTGTGTGTGTTAGGAATTAACTTGCATTGATCAGGACTACTAAGGTGCCAATAAAAGCAAACCTGTGTTAGTGAGAAAATGGTCACACCTGAGACTGAGTAATTTTTTAAGGAGTGGTGCTGAATCTCGTTTGACTATATAGTTAGATCCATCACAGTAAATGTAATCTTGAATATATATAATATTACTGGTGATTCAAATGGAGAGAGGGTTAATTTTAGGCATTGACATTGAGTTTTGAAAAGTACCTAGAGCTTTCATGGATGATTTACTCCAGAACCTGCAAAGAAGAGCATTAATAGTTCTGAAAAGGAGAATATTAGTATTTCAGAAAACATAGAATTTTATTGTGGAAATCTGCTGAGTACACAGCCATGGTTGATACACATATCAAGGATCTTATCAGAATTTCCTTAGAGTCAAAGGTGATTAACATTCATTTTACTAGGTTTTAAAGAGACCCGCTAATTTTCCTATAAATTAGTTAGTAATATTCAGGTGAATTTATATTTGTTGCATGGTCAAAAGAATACTTCATTGTTTATTGTTATCCTTATATGAGTATTAGTCACAACAACATAGTGTTAAGAGGATTAAAATAAGTAAAAGGAACAGTAGAATTCCAGGATAGCTCTAATTCCTCAAATTCCATGAACAACCTCCTCCAATTTCTGTGAGTTTATGCAGGGAAGAAACTGAAATTACACTCTGAAACGGCTTCACATTTGAGGTCTCTATAAAATCCCACTGACTGATCAGTCGTATCTCTAATATCTTGTAGTCAAAGCACTGAACCAGTTTTCATGAGATCTAGATTCAATTTCTTGCCCTGCTGTAAAGCCCTTGGATGGCCCTGGATCAGTGGTTCACTTTTTCAGTTCTTCTTATTTACTTTTCCTAAAGTTATCAAAATTTACAGTATATTTTCTGTGCTGGATGACTATGTAGTAATAATTCCTATTATGTATTCATAGTAGTGTTTAATGTAAGAGTCTGATTCTGGGTATTAGTTAGAGTCTTTAAGTGTCTGCTTCATGTACAGGTTTTTTTAACTTTCATGGTGAGTTACAGATCTCTATGTTAATTCATCACTGGTAATAATGCTTTAGCTCTGGAAATAACTATGCAATAATTTAATAAAATAAACTGATTGGAATATGTTTATTTTGAATTATATTTCCACACATGAATGTTAATTAAAATTCATTGCTTCTGATAATAACATTATTAACATGTATACAGTGTACAGTTAACAGAAACAGAAATAGAAGCAATTAGTGGAATTAGGTATTTTTCTACCAAGAAAGAATATCCCAAAAGTAATTTCTTATATTCATACTTACTGTGCAGATATTACTAATAGCATAATTAAATAAATATAATACCATTTTAGAAACACTACATGCATTTAATTACTGGGGACTTGATAGGGACACCACTATCTTTTTGTTTTTAATTGTGTATGACTGTATAGTTAGGCATTTTCTGGTGCAAGTCCCAACCTGCCTTTGTGTTTTGCATCACAGAAACTAAATTAATGTATGTGAAAGTGTTTTGCTGCCAAATTATTGCTTCTCAGCTGTTTTTAAAGCATTTGTTGTCTTTCTACGTGACAGCTGTGCAAGTATGTACGTTTATCTAAATGTTCTCACCTATTTTCTCAGACCTTGACAGACTGGAGAGATGGGCATGCTCTAACAGTATGAGATTTAACATAACTAAGTGCCGGGTTCTTCACTTCGGCCATAACAACCCCATGCACCGCTACCGGCTGGGGGAGGAATGGCTCGAGACTAGTGAAGTGGAGAGAGACTTAGGTGTACTGATTGATAGGAAACTCAATATGAGCCAGCAGTGTGCCCAGGTGGCTAAGAAGGNTTATGATTAGATTTATTGCTAGTTATTGCTAATACAGTATTTAAATATTGCCAATGCAGTATATAATATAAGCAGTTCTAAAGGGTTATTATACAAGCAGGTTTGGCTAGAAAACATGAAAGTTTACAGTCTCTGGCTTTGTGGAATGCACAATTACAAAGTAACAAAGCACCTATGAAGCTGCTATTTTAGGATTTTATCTTCGTGTGTGACTGGATCTTAGCAATTTTACTCACCTATCCAAAAGTGAGTGTTCTCTGTCTTTGGGCTGGACTCAGTCTGTGGGTGTCCCTGTCAGCAGAGAATAAACCCAGAAGCTGCCTGCAGCATCAGGAGATCTGCTTGCCTCCTTGGGCCAGTCTCCAGCAGCATTTTATACCCTTTTGCAGATTTATGTGTACCAAAGTCAATCTCAATAATTGCAGCTCCTCCATCTCCAAAATGCCTTCATTATGTGAGCATACAGACAGTTCCTCCTGAAATTCCCAGCTGGTGTTACATTCGGACAAATCAAATTGCCCATCACAGAGAGCAAAGTAGTTGGGGGGGTGGGTGGTGCGCAAGGGGTCTCTGAGGAAGATTGGACCATCTTTTGTCACCCTCATAGGTACCAATTTAATTACTGTGCATAATTTCTTTTGCCATCTTGGTGTCTTGGTTAAGTGCAAGAACCTCTGGCAAGAACAGTTAAGTGGGAGAAGAAGCTTGTCTGGTTTCAGAAGATCAAGTGAAGCCAATAACAATTTAATTTATTTTAATTTCCCCTTCTGTACTGGGTAAGGTTGTGAAAGCTTCTAAGGTGCCTTGATTTCACTATGTTGCATACAATGTGGGAGACTGTGTCCTGTCCATCCAAAGTACTGTGCAATCACACCAAAACCCCTGGAATTCCAAGTCTCTCTCTTTTAGTGATACTCCCACTACAGTTTTACAGGGATTGATGCAGACCACGAGTCCAAAAGTCCCCTTGAAATTTATCTCTTTATTAAAGAACATGCTATTATTGCAATGAAGTTGAATTGTCTCTGTTATCATCTCTTGGGCAGAAAGGTGTAAGAGATATGTGCTGTATAAACACTTCTACGGATAACCTGGACTAAAAATCAATGTCAGAAAAATTAGGTGTATATGATTAAGGAAGCTAAACATGGTATTATACAAATGGTCACCTTGTACTGATAGAGCAAGCTGACTGATTAAAGTCAATGTTAGGCATGGACTATGCTAACACAGAGAAAACTAGAATTAATATTGAAATTACTGATATTTATATAATATCAATATGCCTTTATATGCCTATGTGTTTTATTCCTGGAAGGACAATGAAAGATGCTGACGAGTCTTTACATTTAAGTATAAAAGTGATACTTACCTGGCCAGCATCCATTTGGGTTAGGTTGATGGTGGTTAGAGATGCATCTGCCAATATTGGGGTTTTCAGAAGATGCTTCCCTGTATGTATGCTATAAATCCATTCTGCAGGGGCACCCAGCTGTCATTGGTAAAATAAGATGCAAAACTAAGGACAGAACATGCAGGGTAGTGAAGAAGGCATGATGCATAAAAAATATAAAGTGAACTGAAATAAGAGTTTAAACTGCCAACAATGTACTGCCAGGAAAAATGTGGAAAATGATGGTATAGTATCTCTAAATTTGATGTGCAATGTACAGCCTTTAAGTTCTTTCCCTTTTTCGCCTCCTCAGATGCCATCTTATGACTTACTGGCAACGGATGCCATGGAAATCCTATCAATGCCATTTCAAAGGTCTACTAGCTGGAGAAGAATGGCTTAGGCACATGCTTCCTACAATGAGCTAATTTCTTTCTTAGAGGCCAATGTATAGAATCATAATATCATTTAGATTGGAAAAGACCTTTAAGATAATATAGTCCAACTATTAACACAGTTCTGCCAAGCCCACTGCTAAATCATGTCCCTGACTACCATATCTATACACCTTTTAAATCCCTCCAGGGATGGTACTCCATCACTTCCCTGGGCAACGTTCCAGTGTTCCACAACCCTTTTAGGGAAGAAATTTTTCCTAATATCCGATCGGAACCTCCCATGGTGCAATTTGAGGGTGTTTCCTCTTGTCCTATTGTTTGTTACTTGTGAGAAGAGACTGACATTCACCTGTCTACAATCTCCTTTTAGGTAGTTGTAGAGAGCTCCCCTGAGGCTCCCTTTCTCCAGACTAAACAGACTCAAGTGTTCAGAAATCCTGACCTCCACAACCAGGAAAGCAAAAACTAACCTGGAGATTTGAACAGGAATATTCAGCTTCAGCTGAGGCACAAAACTTGGCACTGTGTGTCTGAGAACAGTAGAAAATACAGCAAAAATGGCCCTTTATATACTTCAGAGATGTATATATTGCACAGAGCTTCCTCACGAGGCCCAATAGACATACAAACCAGATCTGGAAGATTAATTTTTTTCTTCCTGAAGACTTTTCTTTTGGGGAATCAGAGTGTACTTTGCCCAAGGTTTTCTTTCTCCAATTCATTTATGAGGAGTGAGATGATTAGTCATGATATAGCCTGTAATTCTCAGGTTTGGAATAGTGCTACTGGTGTGATACGTGCTGGTGGTGGCCTACAGGCAATGTTGAGGGATATCTACTGTCACTCTCATTTACATTGACCTACAGTTTCTTTTACTACTGCTCCCACTGATTAGTAATACCAACCATATAATGTAGTGGGCATTTCTAGAGGATATTTAAACTACATCACTTTAACTTTTATGATCCAGTGATTCGCCTGGTTGACAATAAAAAGGCTGTGGATGTTGTGTACTTGGACCTTAGCAAAGCCTTTCACACAGTTCCCCATGGTAAGCTTCAGGGGAAACTCATAGAGCATGGACTGGACAGAAGCATTTTATGTTGGATTAGGAACTGATTGGATGAACGAGCTCAGAGAGTCTTGGTGAATAGTGCCACATCCAGCTGGCAACCAGTCACTAGTGGAGTCCCAGAGTGGTCAGTGTTAGGCCCGGCACTGTTCGATGTCTTTATTGATGATATGGAAGACAGAATTGAGTCCATCATCAGCAAGTTTGCGGATGATACCAAGGTGTGAGCAAATGTTGAACTGCCAGAGGGTAGGAGGGTCCTTCANGTCTCAGGCTGACAATACCAGAACAAAAGGACATGGTCTCAAGCTACGCCAGGGGAGGTTTAGACTGAATGTTAGGAAGAGGTTTTTCACAGAGAGAGTGATCCCTCATTGGAATGGTCTGCCCAGGGAGGTGGTGGAGTCACCATCCCTGGAGGTGTTTAAGAGAAGACTCGATGAGGAGCTCAGTGACATGGTCTAGTTGGCCTAGTTGGTGGGGAGTTGGACTAGATGATCCTAAGGGTCCCTTCCACCTCAGAATAACCTGTGAACCTGTGAACTTACTACTGAATATACAAATACTTTGGACTCATAAGGCATTATAGATGATATTTTTTAATGTACAAGAAAGTTTAAACAATGTATTTTAAATCACCTTGGAGTCAATTGAAAAATAAAATTAACATAATAGATTAAAGAAAACAACCTCACTATCACTATTTTATGGAAAGAAGGACTAAAAAGTACTTCCTGCTGAAAATATGCCTTCTAAAGAAAGAATATTTTTTTTTAAATTAAATAATTGTATGTGGAAACTACAGGGAAAAAAAAAGAATCCTTAAATACTTTTGTTACATTCAAAGTGCATTTATTTAAATGTATAATAATGGTTTATTTCTAATATAGAAGGTAGTGGCTTTACATTACAAAATTGGAAATATGTCACCTCAAGTTCTACAAAGCTGCAATCTATTCTGATATCTGAAAACATTATGGTGTAATAAAAAGTGAAATTTTACAATATCTACTGTTATTTTTTAAAATATACAAAAATATTAAAGAACAACAAAATAAAACAAATCAAATAATAGATCTAATTTTATATTATGTATGGTTACTAGTAAGCAAATATAATAAAAAGTAAGAACATACATAATAAAATAGAATATATAAGTGAAAACTCTTTATCATCAATGTTGTTGTGTTAATACACTAATTTATTTAAAGACAATATCTAGATGTCACCGCATCTCTGTTCTCATCAGTCTCATTCCTGCCACCGTAGGTCTGTCACATAACAGATGGCATATGGGCAAACAGCTGAATTGTAACTGGGTGCATCAGACTGTCTCAGGGCTGCCAACTGCAGGATGGGGATAGTGGTTTATATTAGTTCACTATGTTGATACATACTGTATACAGCATGCTGGCACTGAGCCTGCTTCTTTGGCAGGTGTTTTCCAAGCACCCTGCCATGTATACAGTGTTCTGGGAAAATCCTGTCAGCACTGCCATATTTCTCAATCACAGGGAAATATCTATAGTCTTCGAAGTGCACAGCTATGTGTGAAAGTTAACACTCTTGCAAGAATGTCTCTGATGCCAGCAAATTACTAGATGGGAAGACATGTATGCATTATTTATGGTACAAAGCAAGATGAATGAGTGAGGAAAAAATAGAGTAAAACCATGGAAGCTGAACACGAGGAAAAGTATAGTGACTAAATGTGAAGAAATTGTACTCTCCTAATCCTCCAAAGGCAGACAGTGCACAAGCATTGTGTTAATCTCTTGTTAGTTTGTACAGACATTGAGTGTCTAGCTTTCTGTCAAAAATATATAAATTATGCTTTATTTTTAGCATCTTGCGTTCATTTTCTTTTCCATGGTTTGCTTCAATATTGTTTGCCTTCTCCGTGAAAATACAGTCTTCTAAAACCAGGATTCGTTTCCCTTGCTTTCATTCCCTGAGAATATGAGTCCTTCTCTCTTTTACTGTCACATCATCAAACAGTCTTGTATGCTACTGTGTGATCAAAACTGGATGGGAGTTGCCTTTCCCAGACCAGTCTTTATTCTTGTCCTTTTCTTCCATGTATTGGTGGCACCTACCTGCCTGGAATCCAGCACTGGGGACAGCTTCTGAAGCAAATCCATGTCTCTGATGCTGACTCATTTTGCCATCTTCACAGATAACAAACCAATGCAAAAATTGTTCTTTCAACAAACAATTCAAGTATTCAGATTGGAATTCAAGCACTCATAGACCTGCTGAAAAATACCATACGTTGTTCCACTAAAAATTGGAAAGTATAGATTTGATTCACAGATTCACAGAATATTCTGAGTTGGAAGGGACCCACAAGGATCATCGAGTCCAACCCTTAAACAGCACCACTGCCTCCCTGACGGGAATCGAACCCCCCGGTCTCATGCGTGGGAGATGGGGACACTCACTAAAAGTAACAGAGACAGCTTTTTTCTTCTTGTTTTGGTAAGTACTGACAGAATTAGTTCTCATCCTCCACCTACTGTGAGTAGGAAGCTGCATCTGTTTCTAGAAGAATCTGATAAGAGCATTTTTTTATGTCCAGATTTTTCCATTTGCAAAACGAATTTACCTATCCTGCGGGGCTATAAAATTTAATTACTACATAAATATAGTAGATGTAAGGTTTTATACAAACTTTCTATCTTCATCCTCATCGTTATTCTCGTCCTCATTCCTCTGATTATTATTCGCCCCTTCTTTCTCTTATACTGTGCAAGAGTATTACTTTTCCCCTTCCTTAAATTTGCATCCTTTCTTTCCCCTGGATCAGTCTGTTGCTGCACACAGTTTCCATCATCTGCTAGCTATGTGAGAGTTGCAATAACCTCTTCTGTAACAAGTTATCTTGTCATTTTATCTCTTACTATAAAACGTTTTGAGAGTGTTTGAAAGATGCTGCATGAAAATGAATGGAATTTTACTGTTTTAGCCTGAAGCAGGTGTTTCACTATGCGTTGGTACCCCTTCTCTCTTCCTTCTAGACTTGTCTTGTCATGTTTTTAAATGGAATTTTCAATTTTGTGGGTTTTTTCTGTTTTGTTTTTAATGTTGTTCTTTGATTCAATACACAAAACATTGTGGATTTAGCAGTTTGCAAAAATAATCTTTTTAGTAATGTCCTTCTCTCATAAAGTAAAAACTAAAGCAAACCAGAACCCTGAGAATAACTGGACCTGCAGAATCCAGTTGCCTCAACAAAGACGTCACAATGAGCCCAAGAGACACAAAACAATTGAAAAGACTCAGATGAAAAGGGACAGATGAGGGAAAGCACCTAACACAGGACTATTCTCTTTGGTACATTGATCTCTAGTTTGTTTTTTAAATTTTCACCTCTGAGACTTTATGCAAACTGGTAAAAATATCTGTCATGTATCAAATAAATCAAGGATTTGTTTCTCCCCTGGTTTTATGTTTATTAGGCAGTTATGATGTCAGAATGTTCTGTGAAACGATCTGAGTAAGAAAATTAATATGCTGACAGGGGCTTCAGTATATGATTTTATGGTTCTAAAGCTCTTTGCTGGCCTACACAAAATGGACAGGAATGCTTCAGTCAAATGCACACAGCAGCATTGCTGCTCATTGATGGACAGCCTCTGGTTCTTCAAGTCATCCAGCCAAAAAAGGTCTGAGAGAACATTCTTCACGCCTCTGTTGACATCAGTAGGTTGAACTTTGTCATACAGAAAGATTCAGTTTGAACCTCACATTATGATCACTCAGACTAAACTTGCTGCATGGATGAAAGACTAATCCACAGATAGGAAGATATAACTTTGCTGAAGTCAGTGTGGGTTTTACCACTTATTTAGTGAATACTGTATTTGAACCTTGTTTTTTGGTGCTTTCAGGAGTAAAAGTATTCACATTATAAAGACGAATCCTATACAAACATCAAACAGACAGTTCTGCACAAACATATTCTTTCTGTCAAAACAGCAGCCCTCACTTGCAGATCAGCGAAAGAGAGGTAAATCTATCAGCTTTTTGTGGGATAAAAAACAAGACAAACAAATAAATTCCAGAGAACTGTACAAGCAAAATGGATCAGTTAAGTTTGTGGAAGAAAGCTAACAATTCTGGTTACATGCTCTCAGCTTCTGCTACTTACCTCTTCTTCCTTGCCCTTTATCATTAAAGATTGTTTACTTCCTTTAGGAAATTGCATCTCTTGCCACTTATTTCTCAGTTAGATTCATAATACACTGTAATAATATGATTTGTTACCATGTAAAGGATTATGGCTTTAGGTAGGGGATATGATGATTAACTCTTATGATTATTGTATATGTAGACACAGGCAACACGTACTGACAGATCTCTGCAAAATCATGCAAGGTATCAATTGTCAAACGAAGCTATCACAAGGATTTACTTATTGCTTTGAAATTTCTGTGAATGCCCTTAATTTGTTTTTGTATTTCTGTGTGTTTGGTAAGATCAAAATATTCAGAATCAGAGAAATCCTTGAAAATATCCAGTTTACTGGGTAACTGTCCCATGGATAGGTTTTCCCATCATTACCCATGACATCTTGATACCACTCATTCTCTCACAGAGAAAATATGGTGGTTTGGATGTTACAAACTGTTTTCCTGTTGGAAATGGCCTGCTTATGCTACAGGTTTTCTTCTTTCCTTCAGGACTTCAGGACTCGACTCCATACAGTCTTTACTGGTCTATGTATTTTAGCTGGTCTTTGATTACTCACAGAGAATATATATATATATATGTGTGTGTGTGTGTGTGTGTGTGTGTGTGTGTGTGTGTGTGTGTGTGTGGAGTCTACCATGTCCAAACTGCATGTAGAGCCTCAGGGAGCCTCCTGTCCCCCGCAGATATGCCAAGCGCCTGCACAAGGTGGTGAGGAGGCTGGTGCCCACCTGCGACGTGCGGTTCCTGCTCTCCGTGAGCGGCAGCGGGAAGGGGGCTGCCATGGTCACAGCCGTGGCACACAGACTGGCTGCCCAGCGCCGGCACATCGATGCCACCCTCAGCCCCTTCCTGCTGTCCCTTGGGACCCTCAGGGAGGTCAGGAACAAAATGAGGACAGAGCTGGAATACGGGCTGAAGAGAGAGACACAGGCCAGTGCCACCGTGAAGATGCTGCCCACGTATGTCTGTGGGATGCCAGATGGAACAGGTGAAGCTATTTCCTGATCACCTGCAAGTGGTTCAGGACAGTTGCTTGTCTCATTTCTGGGGAAAGGGAATATGCCAATTCATCTGGCAAATGCCAGGGGTTTTATGTTGCTGAGCTGGCGCTTCCTGCGATGTTACCTGGTTNACTCCATACAGTCTTTACTGGTCTATGTATTTTAGCTGGTCTTTGATTACTCACAGAGAATATATATATATATGTGTGTGTGTGTGTGTGTGTGTGTGTGTGTGTGTGTAGACTACATATACATATGTACAGAGGGATCTATTTCAATACATTCCCAAAATTTGTATGTTGAGATAAATCTTTTATCTGTTTAATCTCTCTACAAAGAGGATAGGTAATGAGAAAATCCACAAAATGTCCTGAACACTTCCTTCCTTCTCCCATAATTGTACAGGAAGATTATGGACACCAACTACCACTGTTTTCTGGGAAAAAAAGAGCTTCTTGAAAAGTAGGTATGCACAAGAAAGCACTACTGTGAGGCACTCATAACAACAGACATAGACTCCTAAATTTAAGTGTGTGGAATGGTATCTTTGGGGTGTATTCATTTCTCATGAAACTCTGAAAGTATCTGTTACCGGGTTGGAAAAGGCAGGGATCCATCTATTATTTTCATTCAGCATAGTAAGGGGAAACTTCTAGAATGAGTTTTGCCCTTTCTCCCTTTTGTTTCCCATGAATAAGAGAAAATCCTTCAGGACTAAAGTATCCCCCTCTGAGAAAAAGTGTTTTCCAGGCTCAACACATCAAAACACTTTAAACTATGTCTTTGGACAAGCTGAATTTCAGTATTTCAGCTGGAACTGATCCTCTTACTTATCTGGCACTGCTTACTATCTTTATTGACGATATGGATGAGGGAATTGAGTCCAACATCAGCAAGTTTGCAGATGATACCAAGCCGGGGGCAAATGTTGAACTGCNAGGTTTTTCACAGAGAGAGTGATCCCTCATTGAAATGGTCTGCCCAGGGAGGTGGTGGATCTCTGGAGGTGTTTAAGAAAAGACTCAATGACGAACTCAGTAACATGGTCTAGACAATGGGAGGCTTGGATGGATGGAGCGTGGTTCCCATGGTTTGGGGTTTTGAGTTCGATCCCTCTGGGTTCTATATCTGGGAGGGCATTCACTTGGGAGTTGGCCTAGATGATCCTTGGGGTCCCTTCCAACTCGGAATAACCTGTGAACCTGTGAAATCTTTAAATCATTGTAGAGCTGTTTACATAGTTTTTTCTGAAAGACCATTGATTTCAGCATCTGTGGCTGTTGCCAAAGAATTTGTCCCAGTGTTAGCAAGTGAAAGGTTCTGGGAAATCGAGATTTGAAAAGTTTCCTTCATTTTTCCCCTGACTTCAATTGAAAATAATTGTTGTATGTCTTCTAAGAAACAGCTCTAGCATTCTAAATGTCTCAGTATTACTTCAAGTTTCTTTCTAGCAGTAAGGTGCCCCAACTTATAGGGGTAAATAAAAACAGATCTTACTATGTGATCAGTGATCAAAGATATGAAAAGGGTTGAAGGTCATTGGCTTCTCTGTTGTACCTATTATATAGATAAACCATGTAATTATTACTAGGATCATTCTGCATCTTCTCAGATTAAGGTCCTTTACTGTTCCATATTACAGAGAGAACTTTGCAAGAGACTAAGCTTGAGATGGTATGTCTGAAATGTAGTGAAGGCAAGGGCTGCTTTAAAGTGATATGAGGAAAACACTGGAGAGACAGAATGCATGACAGTTTGTTAGGTACTTGTATGCATGCCCAAAGTAATTCCAACAGTTACATGTTCGTATAAGAAAACTTGTAATGTTCATTCTAAGAGAAGAGCCAGACTCTCAAATGTCACTACCACACATCCTCAGGAATAGATTGTACAAAATTATATACATTTCACAGAATCACAGAATATTCTGAGTTGGAAGGGATGCACAAGGATCATTGCGTCCAACTCTTAAACGGCACCACTCCCTCCCTGACAGGAATCAAACCTGCAGTCTCCCGCATGAGCGAGAGATACTAACTGCTATACTAAAGTGGATATTCTTTTGACACATTCTGTTTTCTCTGGTCTGGTTTTACTAAATATTTGGAGAAAAATCAAGAGCATCATTCAGGAGGGATCTTTGGAAGAAGGATTGCTCATGGTCCTGATGAGTATGAGACTACCAGAACAAGCTCACTCATGTTAGCCTGACCTCGGTGCCAGGGAAAATTATGGAACAAATCATCTTAAGGAAAAATATGTTGCGCCTCCAGGTGGGTAAGGAGATCAAACCTAGTCAGCATGGCTTCAGGAAAGGAAGGTCCTACCTGACCAATCTAATTTTTTTCTATGACCAGGTGATCTGCCTAGTTGATGAGGGAAGAGCTGTTGATGTGGTGTACCTGGATTTTAGTAAAGCCTTTGACACTCTCCCCCATAACAAACTCCTGGTGAAGCTGGAGTCTTATGACTTGGATGGGTTTACAGTGGACTGGATCAGGAGTTGGTTGGATAACAGAGCTCAGAGAGTGGTGGTTAATGGTGCTATGTCCGGTTGGACGCTGGTCACTAGTGGGGTGCCTCAGGGTTCAGTGTTGGGACCTGTCCTGTTCAATATCTTTATTGATGATCTGGATGAAGGGATGGAGTCTACTATTCGCAAGTTTGGGGATGACACCAAGCTGGGGATAAATGCTGATCTGGTGGAAGGTAGGAGGGCTCTGCAGAGAGACCTTGACAGGCTGGATAGATGGGCTGAATCCAATGGCATGGGGTTCAACCAGTCTAAGTGTCGGGTCCTACACTTCGGTTACAATAACCCCATGCAGAACTATAGGCTGGGGTTGGAGTGGCTGCAGGATGATCAGGTGGAAAGGGATCTGGGAGTGCTGGTTGATAGAAAACTTAACATGAGGCAGCAGTGTGCCCAGGTGGCTAAAAAAGCCAATAGTTTCCTGGCCTGCATCAGGAATAGTGTTGTCAGTAGAACTCAGGAAGTTATTCTCCCCCTGTACTCGGCACTGGTTAGACCAC
>WEKX01013190.1:83989-99661 GCA_013390025.1 Pitta sordida
CAAGTGATAGAACAAGAGGACATAGTCTTAAACTGCATCAGGGGAGATTTAGACTGGACATTAGAAGGAAATTTTTCACAGAGAGGGTGATCTCTCAGTGGAATGGGCTGCCCAAGGAGGTGGTGGATCTCTCACTGGAATGGGCTGCCCAAGGAGGTGGTAGAGTCACCGTCCCTAGAGGTCTTTAAGAAAAGGTTGGATGATGTACTTGGCAGCATGACCTAGATATTAGGGTAGTGTGTTGTAGGTAGGATGGTGTGTTGGTAGCAGGATGGCAACAGGTTAGGTAACAGGTCTGGCTAGGTTAGGTAATAGGTGATAGATTGGACTTGATGACCTCTATTGTCTTTTCCAACTTTACTGATTCTGTGATTCTGTGAATCTGTTCTAGATAATGGATGCATACCAATCCTTTGCTTACAGGGTGATCTTGTAATGCAGACTGCTCAAGACTGCATCCAGCTAAATTCTGAAAAATTTCCAAGAATCAAGGTTTCATAACATCTCTGGACACATGTCCTATTTTATGGCTACCCTCACAAGACAATAGAGTTTGTTTGCTTTTTTGTTTTTCTTTTTTCCCGTATATGATTCATGCTAAAGTAAAGACTTAATACTGTAATTTAGTACCAACGTTTGGACTAAAGGTGAGAAGTATGATTGAAGAGAAAAATCATTTTTTACTCTGTGTGTGTATGTGCATTTGCTGCCTGTTTTATGACACAGAATCACAGAATATTATGAGTTGGAAGGGACCCACAAGGATCATCTAATCCAACTCACCATTTAACTCCCGTACAGAGACTGAACGCACACCCCAGAGTAGTAAGCATAAACCTAGATCCCTCACAGGCTCACAGTCCACTCCGAGCCAGGAGAGACCCACAGGACCATCAGCCCTACACCCCCCAGCCAGACCATGTCACTAAGCTCCTCATCCACAAGATATGATTTTTTTCTTTCCAGGAATATAGAAATAGTACATAACAAGCTGGGGCTCAAGCAGTATCAGTATCAGTAGTTGTCCTCTTGTCCCTTCCTCCCATAATGTAATTTTCATAGAAAGGAAAATTCATACATATAAGTCAGAGTCTATCAAATGTTGCACCCGTATGTTTTGGGGATGAAAAAATACTCCAGCCTACATATACAGGTCATTTTAGAAGTGGCCAAGGCAAGTACTGACTGAGAGGACTGCAGGTGCTTGCTTGTCACAGAAGTCACAGAATATTGTCCTTGCTGTGTTGAATGGTTTGGTGCTGACTGAGACTCCAGAGGTCACTTACACTTTGCTCTCAAATAATGACTTTGTAGAAAATTGTTTCATCTGCAATCTAAACCTTTTTCAGAAAGATTTATGCATTATAGCAACTCTTTTGCAGCATGGCTTCTTCTGTTAAAAAAGCTTAATACAGTCATCCCTCGGTTATTTGTACCTTCTTATTCACAGCTTCTCATATTTGCAGAAGATTTTCCTGCAAATCCTATTCAGTTATTCAGGAATATGTCTGGTCAACCCATGAGAGGTTGCTCTGCCTCATGGCGGGGTAGTGATAGTGCTCCTTGTGGAGCAAGACTGGCACGCCCGCATGGGACAGGCAGGTGGTGCCTCTCACTGACTGGGGACAGCCACAGATCACTCCCTTATGAGTGTTACAGAGGTTATGTGGCGTTTATAGTCCCGTGGCACCATGAGACAGTGCAGTCCTGTGCCATAGTCCTTTTCCTGCTCCTGTGTGTGACCATGGGCGATCCCTATTGGGAAAGCTTTATATGTAGTCTAACACATGCCACTGTGGCATGCCTCAGGGCACATGGGGTCCCATGCAGGGATGTCTCAGTGCCGGCTGCCCCAGATGCCCTAGCTGCCCTGCGCCAAGAGCAGGCACTGAGATCTAGAGTGGCTCATGAGACGTCACACCCTCCTCTGTCATTCTAAGCCTAGACTGACCCCCGGTGGACACTGGTTTAGTGAACACGGGGTCCCATGCAGGGATGCATGTGTCTGGGTGTCTGTGTTACTGTTTCCATGGCTAGAGGTGGGGGAGGCAATGTTGATAGGTGTGTTACATACTGTAGCAGAAGCCAATCGCCAAGTGTGGTGTGTGCCCGGGGGCTGTGTGACCGGTGCACCTGGTGATAGATGTAGCCCAAGTGAAAATTGCCCCATGCAAGTGGGACTGGGCTGGCCATGGTGGTGGTGCAGCAGGCTCTGTGTGCTGGGATAAGGCAGTGGCAGGCCGTATCCACGCTGCCACCACCACCGCCATGCCAGGAGGAGGCTTCTGTTCCCCTATGCCCTCCCCTGCCATGGCAGGGAGAGGCAGCGTTCTGCTGGGTCCGTACGGCCACCGCTGCCACTCCCGCACTTGGGTCCAGTAGATGTATCATAGCTACCACANTCACACTGACACAACCCGCCTTCATAAGGTGTTCCAGGGTGTGCCAGTGTTGCAGTTATGTATAAGTGTTCCCGAGCTCCAAGACTGCCTGCGGCATGGACACTCAGTGACCCAAGCCAGGGGATACTAGTGTCATCCCCAGCAGACTCCAGTCTCCTCCAGGGACACAGTCCAAGCATGTGCCAACCCCCTGCCCCACTGCTGCCCCGGTGTGAGCTTCCCCATCGTGGCAGCAATGCAAGCATGGAAGGTGGCAGCAGCCCAGCGGCGGCCGAAGTGGCAGTGCAGCCAGAGAAGCCCAGGGATTCCCCAGGGTTCTCCCCAGTCAGGGAGGGCTCAGAAACAATTCCTTTTGCTCCCCTGTGCTGCGAGAGGCCGTGGGGAAGTTCAAAAAATGCTCCCCAGTGCTCTGGAGTGATGGGGGGCAGAGTGATAGACATGGCCCATATGCATATTAATGGCAGGCTCGTATTTACAAATTAAAGGTTTTGCAGGACCCATAAGAGACATGTAATCTGCAAATACAGAGGGATGACTGTATATAAAAGTGTATTTTGCATAATTCAGTGTCTGCTCAGATTTAAAACAAAGAAAACCTTCTTGCTTTACACTGCAGCCCCTTTTGCCCTAATTTTTTTAGTGTTTGAGTATTGGGTTTTTGTTTAGGATTATGTTGGCTGGCTTCAGTCTGATGGCTTTCAACATTAGGACAACACAAACCAAACAAAATGGGATTGAAGTGGGAAGAAACCATTGTACCAGCATTCTTCTCTTTCACTTCAACAGTTCTGTAAAATCCATACAGAATATATGGATATACAAATATAGAAAATTCAAATCCTGGAAATGCAGAACTTTTCCTGGAAGGTTTCATTTTTCATGAAAGCTTTGTGAAGTTTATGGGTCATCCCACTGCACACTATCCCAGGTCTTGAAATTCCAGAATCTACCAGGGGATGAAAAACCGTAAATCCTCTTCTTAAATTGATAGCGTAGTGTCAGATGTTCTTCAGTACACCCACCATTAACAGTGCATATGACACTTTAGCATCTCTGTGTTTCAAGTGAATAAGGTCAGAGATATTAATTAAGATTGCCTTTGTTTTATCTCATTAAAAAGACAAAACTCCATACCCAAAAAATACCGTATCTCAGGTGTATCAATATAAAAGTGAATGGTGGAGATGCGTGAATCAGTCACAGTCAAACCAGGAGTATGTGGATCTTCTAGTTTGAAGAGAGTTTTGATGGAAAATGTTTATAAACTGTCATAATTGCACAGAATTTTAGACTAGGATTATTCTCAGTGAAACTATTTGTTTTTCAACCAGACAAATCTCATCTGTAACATTTGATTTATCTATTAACTTGAGTTAAAAAATAGGCTTTTGTTTTCTGCAGTGGAACATCTTTATCAGGTGGAAATATCCTATCCTTAGGAGCCCTTGTGATGGAGTATTCAGTCCTATCAGCACTCATATTAAACTTAAAATTATCAGTGCCCTTGAAAAAAGGTTGATGATGATACAGATGCACGTTCACAGAATCAGAATAACAGAATCACAGAATATTCTGAGTTGGAAGGGACCCACAAGAATCATCAAGTCCAGCTCCGAGGTGATTGGTCCATACAGGGATTGAACCCATAACCTTGGTGTTATAAGCACCATACTTTAACAATCTGAGCTAATCTCAGGGTCTTTTTTTTTTTTTTTACCTAATTCTCCATCCCATTATCTATACCATGTCAATGAGTACCTCATTCCAGTCTTCTCTTAAACACCTTCAGGGATGGCAACTCCACCACCTCCCCAGGCAGCTCATTCCAATGAGAAATCACTCTCTGTGAAAAAGCTCTTCCTAATATCCAGCCTGTTGTAATCTCAGCATAAAAATTCAGTTTGTACTACCATCTTAGTTTTAAACTCTTTATTTTTAGGGGAAAGATGCTGGTTTTAAGCTATGAAAATAGCTTTATCACAAATGTGGAGATAAATTGAGACCTTTGAAGATATAGCCTAATCCCTTAATGCCTTCCTACAAAGCATTTAGAATTGGTTCTTTTCTAACATAGGATATCAGACTGATCCTTGAGCTAATGTAGTAGATACCTGCCGAGGTTTGAGCCAAATTGGGGGCTGAGCCAAAAAAGGAACAACCAAAAACAACAAAAAGAAAAAAAACCCTTCCCCCGTTCAGAAAAAAAACAAAGGAAAGTGTGGAAAACACACTATTTACTTTAGTAAACACACAAGCCAGGATACAACAGTTTTAAACAGCAAGGTATGTTGTTATGAGAGAAAAAACCTAAGATATCTCACAGTCCTGTGATGTGAAAAAGTCCTGCAGAACTCAGCCAAATTCCAGCAGACAGTCCCAGAAGAAACTTCTCAGGTGCCCAGAGAGTAGCCAGAGCCCAGGTACCGACAACTGGAAGCCCTCAAGGGAAAAGCAGGAGATAGGCAAAAAGAACCTCCCTGGGGAAGGGAGGGGAGGGGAGGGAATTGCACGTCCCCTCTCTCTCTGTTCTAGTGGCTGGAGTGCAACAAGGAAAAGACCACACAGAACTCTCCCAAGACTAAAACACTCCCATTCAAGAAACTCTTCTCTGGTCTTATATATTGCAGCTGTGGTAGAGCAAGTAACAAGCCCAAACCTCTGCAGCTGTGACCTGTGTGCTACTGGAATTTATTTTTTTTTTTTTTTTTTTTACTACCACTTCTGTTTGGTTTTTTTTTTCTTCTTCTAGATAGAGAGAGCGAATGACCTTGAACACTAAGGATCAGTATCCACTCCTCACATATCCACATTTCTCTATCCTCCTCCTGCTCTGCATATTATACTCTACACAATGGGCAAATAGCTTCTGTCTTTAGTGATTTCAGATGAAGGGAAACACATATAATATCTAGTTCTAATATGGACTTCTTTATAGCTTGCACTTATGGTCACTGCATGTTAAGGTGGTTTACATGCCAAAATATATTACCTTTTTTTATTAGGAAATGTTGATGAAGTTCTCATAGGCTTTCTGTGAAATCTTCATCAAAAATTGTACAGACGTTTTCCTCCTTATTTATAAGATTGAGAAATTTAAGTGCTCAACAGAATATGATTTTGTGGACCTTTGCCCTACCTTTCAGACAGAGTATCCTTTATCTATATTGGAATATTAAGGTTTATTATTAGTTGCATTTTTTTTTCTCCTTTCAATATTTCAACCTTGGCAGATCTCAGAGAGAGGCTTTCAGGACAGAAAAAAAAATCTCATTAAAAGTTTAAAATGTAAATAAAATAACAGACACTTTCTATATAGCCTGTTAAAGAAAACAACTATTAAATTATCCTGGGACTTTCTTCCAAATCTTCTGTTAAATGGTCATGCTCTCTTTAGGCTTTCTATCATCCTTTTTCCAACTCAATACTCTTTGTGTGAGAACAGGAGAGATGCTCATAACTTTTCTGGGGGAAAATAAGTGCAATAAATAGATATTTGTGTGATAGTAGAATATCAAATTTTGCCATTACTAGAGCCCACTATTTGAAATATTCACTAAATGCCAAATTCTTCCATTTCGGAGATCTCTGGGNAAAATATATATGAATATAAAATATATAAAATAAATATATAGAATATCTATAACATATATAATATATATAATACAATCACAGTGTATATGTAATAAATTTATACCTATTGATTCAACCTAATTGATTCAGTTCAAAGCATGTTTTTATGGGCCTGGCTGTATGCATCACAGATTCACAACTCAGTATTGTGGATTTTACTTAAAAAACACGTATTCATTGAGATAACACAAGATTTTGTCAAAAAATGTGGACCACATTGAAAGATTTTTTTTAAAAAAAACAACACAAGACTTAGCAGGGCTGTGCAGTTCAATTTATGTTAGTAATTAGATACTCAGGATGATTCGTTCAGGATAACAAAGAATAGCATAAAAGCTATAAAAACCTGCTTACACCCTAACAAGAGCTTTAGCAGAATGTAGTACATACTACGGCAATCTTTTTTTTATTCCTTTTTTCCCCCCCTAACAAAGAGATCTGAATGTTAATTAACTTATCGTTGTGTTGTGATTCATATTTTTTCACTTGCAAGTGCTGTACATATACATTTCCACAGACCTGAATAGGCTTTATTTGGCATAAAACATAATTCTCATGTAACATGCTAAGCATATAGGCCAGTGTTTACAGCAAGAGGATATTTTCAGCTGCACTCATTGAGAGGACTGAATAAGTCAATGGAAGTCCACAAATGGAAAANTGAAGGGAAACACATATAATATCTAGTTCTAATATGGACTTCTTTATAGCTTGCACTTACGGTCACTGCATGTTAAGGTGGTTTACATGCCAAAATATATTACCTTTTTTTATTAGGAAATGTTGATGAAGTTCTCATAGGCTTTCTGTGAAATCTTCATCAAAAATTGTACAGACGTTTTCCTCCTTATTTATAAGATTGAGAAATTTAAGTGCTCAACAGAATATGATTTTGTGGACCTTTGCCCTACCTTTCAGACAGAGTATCCTTTATCTATATTGGAATATTAAGGTTTATTATTAGTTGCATTTTTTTTTCTCCTTTCAATATTTCAACCTTGGCAGATCTCAGAGAGAGGCTTTCAGGACAGAAAAAAAAAATCTCATTAAAAGTTTAAAATGTAAATAAAATAACAGACACTTTCTATATAGTCTGTTAAAGAAAACAACTATTAAATTATCCTGGGACTTTCTTCCAAATCTTCTGTTAAATGGTCATGCTCTCTTTAGGCTTTCTATCATCCTTTTTCCAACTCAATACTCTTTGTGTGAGAACAGGAGAGATGCTCATAACTTTTCTGGGGGAAAATAAGTGCAATAAATAGATATTTGTGTGATAGTAGAATATCAAATTTTGCCATTACTAGAGCCCACTATTTGAAATATTCACTAAATGCCAAATTCTTCCATTTCGGAGATCTCTGGGTAAAAGTTGTGTAGAGCTACATCATGTATTGCTCCATTTGTGAAACTTTTCTTCCAGGTGCCACCCAGCTTGCAGAAAGGGATGACACTGTTACTGCACTTTAATAAAACTTCTGCACCGTCAAGTTAGTTGACGCTCTCAGTTTATCACACAGTTTTTAAATAAGTCTTCTGTGGATTCCTTATATGTCTCCTTCTTGTTCTGTTGGCATTGGCTAATATTCTTTCTGGGTACTGCTTAAGTCATATAATTCAGGAGAAAGGGGGAAAAGGAGAAAATGTTTATGGAAACTGGGACTACAAGGAGAGAGTTTAAAATACCACCTGGACTGAGATTGGTAACCTTAGTTTTATTAGGGTACAAAACGTACTTCATCTGTGAGTCTAGCCTTCACTGTCTTTAAATAGTAAAAATGGATTCTTTTGAGAAGAATTTTAAGGCCAAAGTACTCTGGGGGTAAATATATTTCTATTTTCATTATTATNACAAAGAGATCTGAATGTTAATTAACTTATCGTTGTGTTGTGATTCATATTTTTTCACTTGCAAGTGCTGTACATATACATTTCCACAGACCTGAATAGGCTTTATTTGGCATAAAACATAATACTCATGTAACATGCTAAGCATATAGGCCAGTGTTTACAGCAAGAGGATATTTTCAGCTGCACTCATTGAGAGGACTGAATAAGTCAATGGAAGTCCACAAATGGAAAATGCAAAACCAGTCCCAGCACTAGAACTGGCATCCGATTCTAAATACAGTCAGGTCTCCTATATTGCACACACGTGGTCTTATTTGGGACCCACGCAGCCCGACTTCTGCACTGAATGGCAGCTGCGCTGCTGCTGCTGCCACCGCTGCCTCCACTGCCCCTGCGGACACTGCCCCCACCGCCGTCACCCACGCCGTGGCCACCACCCGTGCTGCCCCCTTGCTTCCTGTGCACCCACTGCCACCCATTCCGCCACCTGGGCCACGGCCACAGCCACTGCTGCAGCAGCAAGTTTCGCATGCGCATTTGCAAAATGGGTCTCCTACATTGCTAAAAAATCATGCCACTAAGATCTGAAGCCACAATATGGGGGGCGCGAAGTGCAAGAGGGCCGACTGTAGTTGTTCTTTGTACTCAGTCTTGGGTCTACCTCAGACCTATTCCTGGGCTTCCTAGAACTCGAAAAAGAATTAAAAAATAAGCCAAGTAAGAAGGCAATTTCTGCCAAATCAAAATTAATTTTATTAATAAGGTAATTCCCTTACTACTTTCAAGTATTGAATTATAGAAAATCAAAGCTTAAACGCACTTTTCATATGAAAGTTTCAGATTTCTGTGTGTCGAGGTTTGACCCTGGCTGGATGCCAGAGATTCACCCACAACCTCTCCTGGAGAAAAAAACTGGGAAAAAACCTTATCACAGCAAAACAAGGCAAACTACAAATGAGGAATATAAAGGATTTATTTATTAACTAACAAGATCAGAGCTTAATGTGAGAAGCATCATTTTGAAGGCAACCTTTTCCCCCCACCCCCCTCTCTCTTACAACAGATCTCATATTCCCTTTTTACCTCCAGGAAAAAAAGGAGGAACAGGGGTAGGGGTAAAACCAGGCATGTTTGTATTTCTGACCAGGTTTAAGGTAGGAAACATCTCTCTGTCTTTCCATAAAGTCCTCTCTCTCTCTCTCATAAGAGGAAAAGTCTTTCATGACCCTTTCCCAAGTGAGATCTGAACCCAGGGATGACAGCTCGTCCATTCTCTCTTGCCCGAGAGTCGCAGCGCAGGATGCAGTTTTTTAAGCACTGGCTTTGCTGCGTCATTATGAGCCCATCTCAAAGTACATAGTTCAGATCCTACCACAATGTAACTCTGTCACAAAACATCTCTGCATCGCTGGTTTCTCTCTCTATATTCCATAGGTTTGCAGGCAGACAGTCTGCTTCATTATGGTCCATTCTACGAGCAGCAGTGAGATGCCTGGAAACTCTTTCTACCCGTTCTCTGGTAGGCCAGGTGGTGCCTTCATAGCTTTCAGCTTCTCACCCGCTCTGCTTTGGCCATCTACTTTCTGATACTAGTTGTTTTTTTTCTTTGTCAAATATGTTATTCACAGAGACATCTCTATCTGTTCGACCTTGATCTCCATGGCAGTGACAGAGGCCCAGGCAGGAGCTGCTAACCCCCTCGCTGCCAGAGGAAATAAAACCCATTCAAACCAGAACACTGTGTCAGTAAGTTTAACATGGAATTAAATGTATTATTTTTTAACAGATTGTTTTTATAAGAGCGATTTATTTTTGTGTCAAAATTATTTTTTTAAGTCCTTGACAAAATTGAAAGGCAGCTGTAGTCAAAACATTATTAACCCTAACTACTTCTGAAGCTGCCCTTATGAAGCTGCCTATTGAATAACAATTTGTCATGTAGCAGTACTGTCCTGGTATTTTTTTTTTCTCTTTTAAGAGAGGGCTCAGATAATTTGTTTCTGTCTTTTAACTTTTATCAGCTATAAAAGTTGCCAGCATTTGGCATTTTTCAGGCTACTACTAATGCACCATGTCTTTCTTTTATAATGAGTCAGTGTAAAGCTTTGTCCCACTGAAATTATTTAACAGACCTCAAATGTGAAGTTCAAATGCAGTTAGGAATTTGCTGACCTTTCAACATATTCAGCAGCAGTGGGCAGTCTGTTCAGATCAGCTCATTTAATCCCATCACACCTAATGAGTCCTCATTAAGAAATTAAAAGGAAAAGCCTCTAGTTCTAGACAGAAACATCCTTCATTCTTAAATATGTATGTAGATATGCCATGTATATATTATGCAAATTTGTATGTATGTACATATGGATATATAAACACACACATATATAGGAAAATAAAACCCAGAATCTTTAAAATATGAAGTTCATCACATAAATACCAGCAAAACATATTTCAGTAGGCATAGGAAAAAGAAGTCAGAAATATGTAACAGCTGTAAGATCTTTCTTTTACTTTCTGTTTTAAAAGTCTCTGAAAGAAAGAAAGTGGTACTGTTGTGCTGATTGTTATTCTCCCTTCAGTTACCCATTCAAATTCAGTAATATTAGACCTGTCTGTACTTGTTACTTGAAATAAGAACATCTTAATTCTCTTTTGCCTGTTATTGCTTTCCGGTACTCATAGAGCTGAGAATTCTTGACTGGTAAGTTCCTTTGTGCTCAGTTCCAGATGAGCCTTCAGTAGGACACATCTCTCCCTCCCCCCTAAAAGTTCATGGACTAAAGGACAAATTAACAGTGTATCATCAAGGTTATATGGATAGAGAGAAAGATTAGCAGAACAAAATGTGCCTTGCTTTTCAGTGCACATAAAGTGAAATCAAGAATTGTCTTTAGATCTCTTGTTTTCCTCATGCCATAATCACAAGGACCTCACTCCTATCTTTGATTTAACTTTCTTTTGTGCTTTCCCCATGCACCTGCTGTTCAATATCAGGGGTTCAGATTCTACAGAATGACAAGGTGAGCACAAAAATGTACAAGGTTGTAGATGTAACCAAGATAATTAACATGGAGAGGCATGCTCAGCATATTTTTAGTTTTTCTCATCACAGATAACGACTTCCTTGCCTTTGAATTTAAGAGCAGGTACTGTATAGTATTCTACTGCAATTAATTGATGAATAAATTGCCCCCTTCTGAGTTTCTTCTTTGCCTGGAAACCCACCACTATGCAACCTAAATATGTATATTCAAAATAAGGAAAAGAATAAAGAAATAGAAGGGGGAGGGGGAGGAAGAGAAAAAGAGAAGAACTAGCTGATACATGTCAGTTACAGTATTTGTGTTCTGAATTTAATCTTCTAACATCACTTGAAATCCTACAGAAATTGGGTGCTTCACTTAAAACTGACCTTAAGCAGTTTCAATGATTATTTGCTCAGAAGTTCACTGAAGGTCTATTTGACTGTGGCAGTATTACAAGAGGTCATATTTTTTTCAAAAAGGAACAGGTCTTGAAACTTTTTTACAATTTATTGAGCAGAACTAAGCTTTCAATCAATATAAACCACCTTTTCCCCTCCTCATATTTCTCTTGATTGTTTTTTTGTTGCTTTTTTATCACCATTTCTTGAAGACTTTACAAGAAAATGTAGCACTTTCCTCAACAATAGGCTTCTCCATGCCATCTGTTAGAGTACAGCAAAGTTGTGATAATTTACAATATCTTATGATATTCTTAGACTTTTAATTTTACACTGTGATAATCTGCAATCCATCAGAGCAACAGGTAATTACTGTTTTCAGAGTACTTGGAAAATTTAAGTAGTTTATAGGACCATTGTGTTGGAACTTTAACATGTATTAATAAGTTTCTGAATTAGTTGCAGTTTAAAAATGTGAGATAATCATCCAAGGACTGAAATTATGCAAAAAATTATAACTATATACATAAATATATATATAAAACAGGTGTTAGATTGTGTTTTATAATAGTATTGTTAGGGATTTTTTTGCAAAAGCTGTGATATTTTCTAACCAGACATATTTGATTCCACAAGAAGTACTTTCTTCTTTCTTTTGTTTCTGTTAAAATTTTACACAGGAATGAAAGCTGTTGTAGTATAATAATTGGAAAGTTGAAATCTAAAGAATTTTCACAGCTAGCTTTCTTTCTGAAACTACTCCACTGAGCACAAATAAGTGACATCCAGTCCATGAATTAGGTTCGTGACCAAAAAAACCCGCGACTGGGTGGGTGTTCACTTGAGAATTGGACTAGGTGATCCTGTGGATCCCTTCCAACTCAGAATAACCTGTGAACCTGTGACTGGGAACTGTGAGGAAAACCGCAAATACTGCAAACTGTGAAGCGTGGCTCATGAGGAAAACCATGAATCTGCAATCCCAAAACGCAGCAAAAGGCACAAATACACGGATACAAGACCATGAATAGCGAGGAAAACCACAAATAAGGCAAATACGCATTCACGAATGTGTCAAAAAGCTGCAAATACGTGACTATGTGAACCCGAAAGCATGGATATGCGATTACTGCGCGTGTGTTGATTCGGAAAAACTCACGAATTAGGAAACCATGAATCAGTGAAGCCATGAAAAAAAAGGCGCAAATGAGTGAGGTATTACTGATACATTATTAGTGAAATAGAAAGTGCTTTATACTGCAGTTTGGAAATGAAGAAGCATACAATAAAATAGTGAAAAAATTTAAAAATGGAATATACTATTTTCATCAAACTAAGACATGGCTCAAACTAAGACTATGGAGTTCATTACCACAGGATATCAACAGGACAATAGATACGTGGGATTCAAAAGAAGGTGGAGAATGAACATGAACTAGAAGAACTATATCAATAATTCGGGCTTTTGAAAGGAGGAGAAACATAATTCTTCAGGACTTAAAATCGTACTGAAGTTAGAAAGGAGACTCTTTCTGGTGGCGATAAGCCTCTAATTATCTGTAAACTCCTCAGTGACACAATTAATGGACAGCATAAAACTACAGGTCTTATCCAGAGTAGTGTCTGGTGTTATCGTATGTGGAAAATTCCAATTTTTCCCAATTCTTGTCAGTTACCACTATGTGATTGAAATTGTGATGTCTACAGAATTACAGAATCACAGAATTAACTAGGAACTAGGTTAGAGAAGACATTTGAGATCATCAAGTTCAACCTATTCGGTACCTAGCAGCATCATATCAACTAAACCATGGCACCAAGTACCACATCCAGTGTCTTTTTAAACAATTCCAAGGATGATGACACCACCACCTCCCTGGACAGCCCATTCCAATGGCAAATCACTTTCTGGGAAGAATTTTTTCCTAACATCCAGCCTAAACTTCCACTGGCACAACTTGAGACTGTGTCCTCTCATTTTGTCACTGGTTGCCTGCAAGAAGAGATCAACCCCCACCTGGCTACAACCTCCTTTCAGGCCGTTGTAGAGAGTGATAAGGTCTCCCCTGAGCCTTCTCTTCTTCCAGCTAAACAACCTTAGTTTCCTCAGCCATTCTTCATAGGGCTTGTGCTCCAGTCCCTTCACCATCCTCCTTGCCCTTCTCTGGAGACATCTGAGGATCTTAACATCTTTCTTAAACTGAGAAGCCCAGAACTGGACAGAGTACTCAAGGTGCAGCTTCAGCAGTGCTGAATACAGGGGGAGAATCTCTTCCCTAGTCCTGCTGGCCACACTATTCCTGATACAGGCCAGGATGCCATTGGCCTTCTTGGCCACCTGGACACACTGCTGGCTCATGTTCAACCTGCTGTTGACCAGTACTCCCAGGTCCTTTTATGTCTGGCTGCTCTCCAGCCACTCTGTTCCCAGCCTGTTGCACTGCATGGGGTTGTTGTGTACAAAGTGCAGAACCTGGCACTGAGGCTTACTAAAGTCTACTGCTGTTGGATTCTGCCCATCTATCCAGTCTGTCAAGGTTTCTCTGCAGATTCCTCCTATCTTCTAGAAGAAAGACACTTGCTCCTAGTTTGGTGTCATCTGCAAACTTACTAATGGTGAACTCAATCCCCTCTTCCAGATAATCAATAAAGATACAAAACAGAACTAACGTTGGTCCCTAGGCGACACTGGTAGTGACTGGGAGCCAACTGGTTGTGGAACCATTCAGCACCACTCTCTGGGTCTGGCTATCTAGCCGCTTTTCAAACCAGCACAGAAAATAATTTATAGGTGCTAGCATTTTAGTTTTTATTGCTACAAGATATCTGGATTGTAGAAACTATTCTTCCTGTTAATTATAAACTGGATTAAGTAAGGGAAGAAAACCCAGAGATCTGTACTAAGTGTAATGCTTCTTTCTTCCTTATCATCTGAAAGAGTAAGTAAAAATATGTACTTGTACCACTTTTGCTAGCTTACCTGCAGGTTTTTTTATACCTGCATCTCCTGTATTTGTTGCCTTTCTTGAATAAATAGTCCAAGACTCCTTCCTGCAGAAGCTCAGATGCCTTTCTCACATTCCTAAATCTGAAGTAGAATAGTATAACAGAAATTGTTAATCCTTATGTATAATTTTTTGTGTATTTGGAATGCGGTATTTTTTGTATAATTTCCTAACTCCATTCCTTTCTAATGATAGTGTATTTTTTGTCTTTTAGATGCTAATGAAAGCTAAGTTTATAAAATGGCAAAAAGCATAGTCAGTGGGACGAGCTGTGGGAAAGGAAAAAAGTTCTTCAGTGAGAAGGTGGTCTAGCACTGGAACAAACTCCCAGAGAAGTGACCTGTGGCTCCACATCTGTCAGTGTCCAAGGGGTATTTGGAAAACACTCTAAGATATATAGCTTAACTTTTAGGTTGTCCTGTGTGGAGTCAAAAATTCAACTCAGTGATCCTGGTGAATCCCTTATGACTGAACATATTCAATGTTCTGTTATTGTATGATATGATAAAGTATTTTCTGAACTAAATCCACTAGGGTGAAAACTGAATGAAAAACAAAAAATTGAGAGACCGGGGTCTAAACAGATGAATTATCTGAGTAACATGTTTCAGACATTTATCGAAGCCTTTACATCCATGATGAAGAGGGAGACTGAAAATGTTTATATTTGAATATCATTGGAAGTAATTAGTATTCTTGTATAAAACTTCACCTCCTGTTCTCTCTTCCAAATAACACCTGTTATTCATGATGTAAGCATTATATAAGTCATTGCATTCAGATAGTAGCAGCATCAATTCATCTGATCTTCCTACAGCTCCATTTCAAGAGTTATTGAGTAAGAATAGAAAAACATTCTTTTTTCATTCAAATCCCACATAATTCTTTCTTTGCAGCAAAGATTAATCAATTGACCTTACATTAGTCTTGATATTGATACCAGTATCAGTATCAAGATAACTCTTCTGTTAAAAAAAAAAAAAAATTAAAAAATTAGCTTTGAACAAGGTCATAAGTCTTTTGTTCACTTAGTTCCATAGATGTAATGGTTAATGAGATCAGGAAATTCTTGTGCAAAGGAATATCTCCAGAGAACTATTAATTTGAGTAGAGCAAGGGTCATGTCTAAGGCTATTTTATACTCCTTCCAAGACCACCTCTTCTTTCCTATTGAAGATGGAAACATGCCTAGTTTTGAAATCTGTTAAGACAAATATGTTTCAGAGGCTATAGACCTGATCAAGAAAGGCAGGAAATCCCTGTATAGTTTATTTGTATTTTGTTTCATGAACTGCCCTAACTGACTTAATTCACAGTACTTTTCCTGCACTTCAATGTCCTTTATACATTAAAAAGATAT
>WEKX01013192.1:897-11169 GCA_013390025.1 Pitta sordida
CCCGCGCAGCTCAACTTCCATGTTGAATGGTGGCCGTGCTGCTGCCGCTGCCCATGCCCCTGCCCCCACCTGTGCTGCCCCCACTGCTGCCTGCGCCCCCACCATTGCCTGGGATGCCACCACGGCGGCAAGTTGCACATGCGTGGTTGCAAAACGGGTCTTCTACTACTTCACTTAACAATCATCCTGCTAAGATCTGAAGCCGCAATATGGGGGGTGCAAAGTGCAAGAGGGCCGACTGTACTGCAATGTTCACTAGAGTGCAAGTGCACTAGCTGATTTTAGAGCCATGCAGACATATGTATTTACAGATGTGAGATTATTGAAAGATCCCCTGCAGGTATTTGCACATCTCATAAAAAGGTACAAGTATGCATGGAGTCATTCTTATAAAACTATGTGTAGAAACCTTCTGGAAAATGTACCATTATATGCAAGTTACACTAGCATTATGGGTGATTCTTTTCTTAATTATGGAGGAATAAATGCACGTTGAGATGCACAAATGGACCTGCAAACAAAATGCAAGAAGAATCATAGAACCATCATCTAGGGTCATAGAACTAAGGACCTTAAAGTTCATCTATTTCCAATCCTCTTGCCATGGACAGGGATAGCACCCACTAGATCAGGTTGGTCAGAGCCCCATACAACCTGGTTTTGAACACTTCCAGGGATGGGGCATCCACAACATCTCTGGGCAACTTGTTCCGGTGCTTTGAGAACCTCTGAGCAAAGAAATTTTCCCAAACATCTAATCTAAACTTGCCCTCCTTATGTTTAAAACCACTGCCCCTTGTCCTGTCACTATCTGCCCATAAAATGTCCCCCTTCTACCTTTTTATAAGCCCCCTTTAGAAACTGGAAGGCCATAATTAGATCTCCCTGAAGCCTTCTCATTCTTCAGGCTGGACAGCCCCAACCCCCTGAGCTGGTCTCAGTAGGAGAGGTGCTTCATCCCTTTTACCATCTCTGTGGCCTACTTTAGGTCCACTCGATCAGGTACATGCCCTTCTTGTGTTGAGGATCCCAGACCTGGACGGAGTACTTCAGGTTGGGTCTCTTGAGGGCAGAGTAAAGGGGCAGAATCACCTTCCTTGACCTGTCTTGCACACACGTTTGATGGCATTTGCTTCCACTGGGAAGACTCTGTCTGCACTCGTGCCATGTTTTCACCTGGGCATACACTGTCCTTACCTGCTGATGTCAGGGGACCTGAGAGCTGGAGTAAATTTGTTCATACCAGCCAGGTCTCCCTTATGTGTCAGACAGTGGTGCAATGACATGTTTCTGACACTATCATTTTTGCAAGGACTGTCTCCTTGCAGAACATATGATAATTCAAACAGACTCCATCTATGACTCCACACCAGTCTGCAGAACTCTAAGCTCTTTCCCCGAGCATCTAGTGCTGTAAACACTCTTTATAATATGTAGCATATGCCCAGATCTTATGCTAACATTATTCGGTGCAGTAGCTTCTCTACCTCTTTGTTATACAGTCTTTATTACCTTTCTTTTTGTATTTCATACTCAAGAGCAAAGCAATAATACTGTTTACAACAACAGTGTGCTGGGATTAATACATATATCCTGATACAACTATAAGCAAGTTAATACAGCACATACTACAACAATCAGGCATCTAAAGAGATCACCACTTATAATCACAAAGGGAGAAAAGTAAAGTGTAACAGAAGTGTAACAGGAAAAAATGGCAGTAAGAGAAGAAAACCACATACAAGAGGAAATTCCTGTCAATACTATTAGATGGTGAAATAGGTACACAGGCAGAGAACTGCAAACTTGTTGCTCAAAAAATCAGAAATGAAACTTTATGGACCACTTCATTAAAAAATGTACTTAGAAGGATGGTTAGCACACCATGAATGTCTAGGTTTACGATATTGAAATACAGTTTTTATAACCTAGTGGCACAAAAGTGAAAAGTTTGATGGACAGCAGAGCCAGAAGTACCATCCCTCCGTGACTCTACTCTGTGTCCTGCACCTTCTGCCATGTCCCTCAACTGGGTCATGTCCTGAAGAATCATCTTTATTATCAACAGCTATTAACCTCTATCTCCTTTCTAGAGCCCGCTGACATGGCACACCATGGCAAAAACCAAATCAGCCCCTGAAGTCACACAGCACAGCTGGGATGTGGGAATCTCAGCAGAGCTCACAGCAGTACTGGAAACCCGTAACATCTCTCTCCTGGGTACTTCTCTTTCCTGGGAAGGCAAAGTGCCTAGGACACATTACTTGCAGCCTCAGGAGGTTAGTGTTGCTAACCTCCAGATCCTCCAGGTACTTGACAAAACACCAGGGATATCTGGTGAGCCAATCAGCTATACCCATGTCTCCTGTCTATCTTTAACAACTATATAGTTGCTCCTTGCACTTTTATACATGTGAGGATGTAAAGATGTAGATACCAGCTACTGAATCTTTGCTACAATAAGCAGAGGTTATCATTACAGGTATTTGCATCAGCAAATAATTTGCAATTTACAACTGCCTTTGGTTACATCATATCAATCATATTTTCAGGCTACCTTGGTCTGGTACTACATATTTGCAATACAGTGTATTTGCATTGATCTAGAAGGGATTTCAGGAGAATTGTACAGGTCACAAAAATAAAAAATCATGCCCTCTCATGAGGCACAGGCTGCAGCTTAACAAGGCTGATGGGAAGGTAAAGGCCATCCTCTCATCTTCTGCGAGACTAGAGAAAACATCTTCACAAGGGTATTTTGGTGCTGCACCACTAATTTCATTGTTTGCTGCAGAGTATTTCTTCCATAAAAGTTGGAAAGTTAAACTTCTGCCAGACACCCCACTACTTATGTCTACTCTTCTCAGCCAACAGATCAGTTACACATACTCTCTGCTATATTTCAATGGTCTATGTAATTGTATACATGCTTTAGAACCTCCTTTGATGTTCTCAGGCTTTTGTTTAAACCACTCAATGCTGTAAAGCGCTGCTTACATTTCACAGGAAAATTGACTTCAGGACAGTCCACTTCAATTTCTTCTTGGCTCTGAGTACTGATTAGACCCCTGGCAAATAATAGAAATGTTTCTTCGCTGTAAAATGAAGAAACATGCATTTGCTAAGAGAAGAATGTAAAAATGCATAATAAGGCACCCAGATTTGACATTTTCTGTGTATCAAGGCAACTGCCTTAAAGGCAATTTCTGTTATCACAGCTGTCAGAGGTCTTTATTCACTTGCTTCTTGGTGTGACTTCTCTCAAAAGTCCTAGACAGACAACAGTTAATGAGTGCAGGTTAAGTAGAAAAATAGGCTGCACACATCTTAAGTGTAGATTTCTGAGCCCCACACAGTGTTTGCTTCAGTCTAAATTCTGGTTACATCACCATCCTACAGATTTCCATTACAGAGTAACAAAGGACAAGCCCTGCTAGATACATCCTGTACAAGGAAGCAGGATCCAGGAATGCTGGACCTGAATTTGAACTTGGCTTGCCAGGAACAATGAAACCAAGACCAAGCAGCTTCCCTGAAACCACAACTGCTCAAGACACCCTGCGTTGAAATGACCACTTCTCAGCAAATGCTACTGTCAATCACTGCAAGCCAGCCTAAAGGAAATGTAATTGGGATAACTGAGTATTTTTAGTGCCTATAAAGGAAGTGATAGTTTAGCTTTCTTGCTCTCTGGAGATCTTTACTATGCCATTTTAATGCCAAGTCCTGGAGCACACATATAGTTAGTTCACAAAAGTGGGGCGGTATTTTCCCTTTTAATATGGATGGGCTGATTTGGCCCTATGTTAACTTTCCATGACAGAACCTCTGAAAAAGGCCACACCATCCCTAAATTGTTTGGGACTTAATTTTGCGTTGCCATGCAATTAGGTTTTGCAAAATTGGCCTCTGGAGTGACAGCTTCTATTGTTATAGCACATGGCAATCAGAGAGCAGCTTGTGGCAGATGTGATGTTTATTCACCATTTACTAGTTTTTGATTAGAATGACATCATTAAATCTAAACAAATTTAGATGTGTTTGACATCTAAGGAGTTTTGCAGAAACCCCCCTCTATCATGTTTAAGTTGCTTCTGTCAAATGGAAACATCAGTTCTGAATGCATCCAAGTCATATTTAAGAACTAATGATGCAATTTACGTGAGGTCTGTATTCCAAAAATCCATGTTTCCAATACAGTGTTCCCCCAGCAGACTACAAAGACTAATTATAATTAAGTGTGCGCATTAAGCATGCAACTCCTTATTCCTGCAAGCTGTTGCGATAAGCAGCTGTTGCAAGAGGGTAAAAGGTTGAATTATCAACTTGGACAGCACAGCACTTCACCCAGTTGGCCCAGGAGAGTATTTGAGCAATAGCTCCATGACTGTGGAGTGTACCTCTGACTACAGCACACATCCAAAACATCAGTGGCATTAATGTGACATGCTACCCCACCCAGCAAGCAAGACACACCTAGAAATTAATCGTCAAAATTTATTATGAAAGCTTCAGTAGCAGCAAATATTTCAATAAAAGTTACGGCATTACTAAACCAGTTCTGCAGAGTGACCCAAGAGGCATGTTGAAGTCTGTATGCATTGGAATCTCTGTTATTTGTCTTAGTAAACAGTCCCTAGTAGTCCATCAAATACTGAAACTTTCTTCTCTGACTTTTGCAGACAGCACCAAAAGCTCCTAGTTCCAGAACTCTATCCAGTACTTCTGGGAAGTTTTGGCCACTTCCCCCAGCTTTCTCTCTCTTCTGAAACAGCTTCACATGGCTGACAAACTTGCAATACTTCTTTCAGTTCCATGGTAAGTCAGCCACTCCACAGTTGCGGCCTACTGAGGCTCACTGGTGAAGTGAGTTGTTCTCCTCTTTCTCCTCTGTAAGAGCCCATGCCAGTCTGAGGGACTTTAATCCAGTCTCTTGACCAGGCTAATCCGTGGAATCAGCAGTTGTTGTGCAGTTTGGTGAACCCACACCACGTTGAGAATGTAACAAAGGTTTCAGCCTCTCCAGTGCACCAGGTCACCATCACTCAGGCAGCGTGATAGTTGGCACCCAGTCATTCACATTCCGGCTCTCTTCACAAAACAAGTTCAGATTTTCAAGAGCCGGGTCCTTCCAGCCTTCTTCATTTGGGTTCTGCCAGAAAAAAAAAAAAAGTTGCACACCATGAGTGCTGCCAGCCAGCTGAGGTCATCATAATATTTACAGGAGCATTAGCCAGACACTTCCAGACAGTTTCTGTGCTGACACAGACAAGGCAGGAAGCAGAGATGTTGCCCTTGTGGACAACGTAGGAAATCCACAGTTACGGTAAGTGCTGCCTCCTCCTTCTCAGCTGACTCGCAGTGTGCCAAGCGCCCTTTCTGTGCCCAGAAGAGGACTCGACCACCAGCAGCGGGAAAAGGGACCGCCCCCGACAGGCTCTCGCCGTGCGGTGCAGAGCCCGGCAGTGCCGGGGGAGCAGCGCTCGCCTCTCTGGGGCACCCACCGTGATGAGGATGCAGTGGAGGTCCCGCGGCTCCCCGGACTCCTCGCTGGGCCCCACGATGGCTGCCAGCTTGGCCACGTCGTTCACTCGCACGATGTCGATGTCATTCTCGCAGCAGAAGGCCTGGATCAGGGTGAAGTGGATCTGCAGAGCGATGTCCCCCTCATCCTCCTGGTCTGTGGCCAGCACGCAGAATGCGACGTTGTCAGGGTCGCTGTGAAGAGGGAAGCGGCGCACTGAGCCCCGCGGCCGGCGCCGGCCGATGCGCAGCCCCGCCGGACGGACTTAACATGCTCCCCCGGCTCCTGCCGCCCTACTTACACATTCATCAGCTTGGCCGACTCGTAGACGCCGGCGGTGAGGCAGCCTCGGCGCTGCGCCGACACCAGCAGCTCGTGGAGGGCCGTGCCGGCCCCCTGCATCCTGCGGGCCGAGAGAGGGCAGAGGGTCAGCGCGGCGCCGCCACTACCACCCCGAGACCACCCGCGAAACCCTCGCCCTTCCCTCGTCCCTGCCCACCACCCACCCGCACGTACCAGTTGCGGCTCGCAGGCGCGGGCTGCTGTCCGTGGATCTCTTCCAGAGTCATGGCAGAGAGTCCCCACAGCGCGGCAGCGGCTCAGTCAGCAGGTTCGGGAACGCTACCTCCTCACACACAGTAAGCGCTCGGAGGCGGTAGGGGCTCGGCCCGCGCTACTTATAGCCGCTCAGGCGCCTCTTGGGCTTCCATTGGTCAGAGAGGAAGAAAGAGGCGGCTTTATTATGCTAATCGGCGCGCGCCGGAGGGGAGGGGGGAAGAGCTCGGATTGTGCCGGGAGGCCACGTGGGGAGGGCAGGCACGCGCCGTCCCGCGTCGGGGGAGCCGGAGGAGCCGGGGGCGACAGAGGTGACAGAGGTGACAGAGGTGACACCGGTGCCTGAGATGCTGGCCACTCCCTGCACACCGCTCGCCGGTGGGTGCTGGCAAGTAGCACAGACGATTTGTGTCCGAGACTTGGAACCAAAAATCGGAACGGCACAGAGGTAAAATTAAAAAAAAAAAAAAAAGGAAAATAAACAAAATGTTTTATTGATACGTTGATTGCAGATGCAGATGCCAGGTCCTGCTCCCGGGAAGGGACGGCCCCTGCAGCCACACTGGCTGAAAGCAGCTCTGTGGAGAAGACCTGGGGGCTGTGCTGAGCATTACCCTGGGCATGGCCAGCAGTGGCCCTGGCTGCAGGACAGGCCCCTTGTGTCCTGGGCTGTATGGACAGGACCGTGGCCTGGCAGTCAAAGGAGGTGGTCATTGTCTCTGCTCAGCACTCACGGGGCAACAGCAATAAACTGGAGCAAGCAATGCTGCTGAGACACTGAGGTGTCCAGAGCTGCAGCACGGTAGGATGACGGACTAGGACCAGATCAGCCTGGGGAAGGCAAATTTTAGGGAGCAAATTTGGGAGCAGCTCCCCAAAGTCTATGGAATAACAACCAAGAAGACAGGTGTGAATCAAGAGGGATGTAAGAGTTTCCCTTAATTCTCCTTATGCCCATTTTCTCTTGCCTCCCCACTAGGCATTGCTGTGAAAACCCTTTTCCCCCTGAGAAGAAACAGTGGAGCTCCCTGACAAGGGAACTGCAGGATTGCAAGTCCCAAGCTGCATTGGCCTATGATCCCTATGAATTTTAACGGGGGGAGGTGTCCCCGCAAATAGGGTTTTTTTTTTTCAGTTGAGTTTTATTAGAAGTAGCTCTGATTTGGACAGTGTAGACTTTATAATCATTACAATGTGAAACAAGTGTTATTCCTGAACTTATATCTGAACCTGTTTGTCAGTACACCGAGCAATAGTGAAAAAAATTTTCCACTGTGAATACGGCCTAAATATTAAAGGGCAAATCACTTTCAAAGTCTATTCAGCGTCAGACACCCTTGGGCTTAGGCTCACAGTTAGCACTTGTTCATAGAATCACTGCTTCAGATCAGCCCCAAGTCTTTTCACGGAAGTGGTGGAGAGCCACCTTGAGGTAACCTGCAGGCTGCACAGACAGAGCTCTCTAACTTGTCACCATTGCTGTTACCTAGCCTCCATCTACTTCGTCCTCTTTCAAATGTGTATAAACCCAGATCCCATTATGTCCTTTCCAGTAATTCACTGGGAGTCCTGGATCAAGTATGTCTCATCTGTAACTCTATGTAGTTTCAGTCTCTTTGAGGACCATAGTTCCCAAAATGCTTATCAGATTAAACCACTTCAACGAGCTGCTGCATTTCTGCTTCCAGTTATTTTTAGTTAATGTCCCAGGCATCTGTACAGGTGGAAGCATTGGACCCAGCAGTAATTACTTAATGAGCTTCCATTTTAAACTTGTGACAATAGGTACATGGTGTCTGCCAGATGCATCCAACCTTTCTGAGAACATTGCTCTGACATCTACAGAGCTGTCAGGATTAGGGAGAAAATTCCCTGTTATAACCAGCAGTTCTCAAGCCTAACAATCTTTTTCACCCTACAGCATGCAAAAGCATTCTTAGTTTGGAAACCAAACCACTGACCTATCCCACTGAATTTGCTTGAGAAGGGCATAAATTCTTAGTTTGCTTTTTAAAAAAGATGTGGAAAGTTTTCAGAAAAGAATCTGCTGGTCTGTACTCATGAAAGAGAAATTACCTTCACTTGCTGGAATTAGCATAGTGTACATTGCATGTATGGTTCATTCTCAAAAGGTAAAATCCTTAATACATCTGCTTCTTTTTTCCTGTTTTTTTTTTTCTCCCTCTAAATATATAAATAGGAATGAATGCAGAAGAATAGCTTGAGGGGTAAAACAGACTAAATTTGTGTCTCTTAGAAGTATTGAAGGGCCTATTTCTAATGAAATAGGCAGAAAATCCAGAACTGACTCACAGCTTTGAAAGATGCTGATATTAGCTATGACTTTCACGACTTTCTCATTGCAGTAGAAATTAAAGTTACGTAATATGGATTGAAATTAGTAAGACAAAGCAACTAATGCACTGGAGAACAGTGCATATGTATAGTATAATATGTATATAATTATCTATATAATAAAGTGATATATGCATCTATATTAAGACATCAATCCTTTCACATGCAAGCTTCCAGTTTCAGCTTAATGATGCAGCACCCTGGAATTTAGGCTTCTTTACAGCACAGTTTTCAGAGTGCCACATTACTGCTGGGTCTCCTAGCACAAATGGTGCTGAAGGCCATGAGGCATTCGAGACCAGACACCTGATCCAGCCTATTTCAAACCACAGTATGGACACTAGGCCTCTGACGCAGAAGAAGAGGTACAGAAAGGAGAGCTGTGCAAGCCCCAGGTCATGTCCCCACTTTGAAGGCATCAACTCTGCAGATGTGATACCTTTTATATCTATTAAGCACACTGAACGTTAGTGGAGGTCAGTCTCCACCCCTTGTTTCCTTGGTCTTTTTCTCCCATTTTTTTCGTACATCCAACTGGTAGGAACAGACCTTTGATGGATCGACTGTCAAGTGCTTGAAGCCATCCTGTAGATAAGGGAGAGACAGGGGTGGTAAGGAGGGCGGAAGGAAGGAGAGGGGGACTATCGCATGGCAACAGCACTCAGACATGAATGAATGGATTCTGCCGATGTTTGTGGCAGCAGTGGTACAATGCCAGTGTCAGTTCCCCATGCTCTCCAGAGCATGACAAGGGTCCCTCAGTCCAGTGGCACCTCCAGGACGTGCCCGAGGGTGCCTTGGCAGTAAAACCTCTCGTGACCTCTAGTGGTCACCTGGGGAATTGCTGCTCCCTGCCCAGCTCCTGTTCTCATGTCTGTAGTATCTAATGGCGACACAGAAGGCAAAATGGGAAAAAACAAAACCAAAACAACAAACAGAACAAACCAAACCAAAAACAGAAACAAACAAACTAAACCAAACACCACCTAAAGTGAATGTGTTGATCTGTAAACCTACTTGAGTATAGGAAGGCTCTACACAAAGACCTGGACTTGATTGATGGACTAAGCATGATTGCAAGAGGTTCAATAAGGAGGAGTGCTAGGTCCAGCACTTGGGTTTCACCAATCCCATGCAGTGCTACAGGCCTGGGGAGGAGTGGCTTGAGAGATGTTTTGCAGAAAGGAACTTGGAGGTGCTAGTTGACAGCTGTCTGAACATGAGCCAGCAGTGTGCCTAGGTGGCCAAGAAACCCATCAACATGTTGGTCTGTATCAGGAATAGTGTGGTCAAGAGGACTGCAGAAGTGATCATCCTTCTGTACATTGATGAGGCCACTCCTTGAGCACACTGTTCAGTTCACTGGTTCATAGGTTCACAGGTTATTCTGAGTTGGAAGGGACCCACAGGATCATCTAGTCCAGCTCCTAAGCAAATGCCCACCCAGGGATCAAGCCCACAAGCATGGAACCATAGGCACCACACTCCATCCAACCAAACCTCCCACCATCTAGACCATGTCACTGAGCTCCTCATCCAGTCTTCTCTTCAACACCGCCAGGGATGGTGACTCCACCATGTCCCTGGGCAGACCATTCCACTGAGAGATCACTCTCTCTGTGAAAAACCTCTTCCCAACATTTAGTCTAAACCTCCCCTGGGGGAGCTTAAGGCCATGTCCTCTTGTTCTGGTGTCCTCAACCTGAGAGAAGAGATTCACACCCACCTGGCAGCAACCTCCGCTCAGGTAGCTGTAAACAGCAATGAGGTCACCTCTGAGCCTCCTCTTATCCAGGCTGAACAACCCCAGTTCCTGTAGCCACTCCTCATAGGGCCTG
>WEKX01013193.1:0-20754 GCA_013390025.1 Pitta sordida
CAACCTAATCTCCTTTTATGATCTCGTTACTCGCCTAGTTGATGATAAAAAGGCCATCGATGTTGTGTCCTTGGACCTTAGCAAAGCCTTTGACACTGTTTCCCTTAATAGGCTTCAGGAGAAACTCTTTATGCTGGGTTAGGAATTGGTTGGATGGACGAGCTCAGAGAGTGTTGGTGAATGGAGCCACATCCAGCTGGCGGCCAGTGACTAGTAGATTCGCACAGGGGTCAGTGTTAGGCCCGGCACTNGTGACTAGCAGATTCGCACAGGGGTCAGTGTTAGGCCCGGCACTGTTCATCTTTATTGATGATATGGACGAGGGAATTGAGTCCATCATCAGCAAGTTTGCAGATGATACCAAGCTGGGGGCAAATTTTGTATTGCCGGAGGGTAGGAGAGCCCTTCAGAGGAACCTTGACAGACTAGAGAAATGGGCAGACTCCAACAGTACGAGATTTAACAAGTCCAAATGCCAAGTTCTTCACCTTGGGCATAATAACCCCATGCATCACTATTGGCTGCGGGGTGAGTGGCTGGAGAGTGGTGAAATGGAGAGGGATTTAGGAGTAATGATTGACAGAAAATTTAATATGAGCCAGCAGTGTGTCCAGGTGGCTAAGAAGGCCAATGGCATCCTGTCCTGTATTAGGAAGAGTGTGGCCAGTAGGACTAGGGAAGTTATAGAAGAATGTAGAATTAGGTGATATTATGTCATAAAAACTGTATGTCTTTCCCTGAATTTTTGTCTTTTGACTTCAAATTCATTGAATCATAGAATGGTTTGGGTTGGAAGGAATCATCTAGTTACAACCCCCTGTCATTGTTATAGACCTTCCATTAGACCAGGTTGCTCAGAGCTCCATCCAACGTGGTCTTGGACACTTTCAGGAATGGGGCATCCCCAGCTTTTCTGGACAACCTGTTCCAGTGCCTCACCACCCTCACATTAAAGAATAATATCTTAGTGCTGATAATGTAACAGGCATTAACACAAAGATTTCACCAAAAGATATGAGAAAATCATTATTAATTTAAAATATCCTCACAAGAGTACATATTTCCCCCAAAAATTGAGAAATGCTTTCTCATTTTACAAACATTGCAGGTTCACTAGAATTTAAGGTATCTTTCTGTGAGTGTACAAAGCTTAGTGCAATACTTCTCCAGCAGCCTACAGGATCATCCCTATGCTATGATAGTAACTCTATGAGTGACTGTCATTACTTCAACTGCAGACCATTCCAGACTGTGACTGCAGAATCATATTTACCATCTCCCTTGTACCTCTACAATCTTCTCTGTGTAATCATGTTTCAACTGCAACCAACAGTGCAAATTTCCTGAAGATTTTTGTAGTTAAATTATTGGAGAGATTAAAAAAAATATCTTCCATAGCACCGGCACTTTCCTGCCTGAATTTTCCTTCGTGGGTGAAGTAGTTAGTACATCTGCAGAAGCTGAAAGAAGATCAAAACACAGTGTTAAGCCAGTGCAAAGAAATTACTTATTTGAGTCATTATATACGTAAGGAATCAAAGAGGTCATAATGCATCCCAAGCTTCCCCCCTATATATTTAGTTTTTGTTATTAGATATTATATTCCAAGTGCATCCTAGACACTCACTGAAACCTTTGGTTTGATCTTTAGTGGGGGGAAATCAAGCTAGCTGGATTGATTTACATCTGATAAAAAATGTTTTTTTCCTTTTTAAATAATCTGGGATGTACGTCATGTATTGCAATGGTAACGTGGTATGTTGTATGCTTTACCATTGAGTACTTCCATGAATAACTACCAGAGAAATTTCATAAGATATAAATTATTACTAATGCCTGCTACAGTAATTCATGAATTCCAGAGCTTTTTAATTTAATATGCATATTTTATGTATTTAAGGATGAAAAGTGCCCTTTTTAGACTGACTCTGTTTTGATTTACACCCTTAGCACCATGACTGAGAAATGTTATTTCATACACAGAGAGAGGGAGATCATCGCTGCATAACATAAATTTTGCATATATTGATGTGCAGAAAGTAGACTGTTTCTTTCCACATATTATGAATGCAGTGCACAGCTTTAGATATTTGAGATACAAAAGGAAAAATTATTAATTGAAAAAATGTAAAAAGACATAGTTATGGAAGTTTAAAATGTTTATACAGAATTACTGTGACTAAGTGTAAAGGGTACATAATTACCTTCATAATTTGACTGTATACTACTCCTAAAATATGCCTAAAAATATGCCTTAAAATCAGACCATGATTGTATAAGATATTGATGTTATGGGAAATGCCCTATAACACCAGATAAATTCACGAGTGGTCATTCAGATCACCACAAAATGCTTTGGCTATAACTACTGTTTGTGAGGAAATAGAGCTTTCTGACGTGGAAAATTTCTACTCCAAGAGAGTATTTAATGAGTAATTTTTTAAAGTACCCAAAACTATTTTTTTAAAAAACTGAAGAATTTTTAGGGTTCTATTCAAAGCAACACAAAAATCAACAATTCTACAATTAATATCACCCACGTTCTTTAAACCAAAGACCTGAAAAATAATAAAAATTTTTTGTCTAGATGAGATATAAGTTGACATTTCATTTTTAAGTGTCAGCTTAAAGTAAAAATTTTCTAAAATTTTTATTCCATGTTTCTGTCTCTATAAAACTGATGCAGGCTTCCTATCAATTTCTGTGATAATAAGAACTAAATGTAGTTTGGGGATCTTTCCTGATGGATGGTTTCATATCACCTCACACCAAGCAGAGGCCAGGGAGAAAACTGCAGACGCCAACCTACAGTGCTTGTCAGGTTTGGCTTCAGTCAGAAGTCAGAACTCACCTTTTCAGCCACTATCCAGCAATGCAGCCAAATGAAACAGAATCATGATCAAACACTTGTAACTTGTCAGTTCAAAGCACAAGTGAAAGAATGGCATCTACTGATTGCAGTGCTGGAAGACACATGTTGCTTAGTCCTCAACCACTGCAAAAACAACAGCAGCTCCCATAAAAAGGTGGGGAAAACCACTTGGAACAGTCACCTCTAGACTGTCTAAAGCAGCACCAAGAGTGAGCAGCATCAACAGGAACCATCTGTGTACAGACTATAGTCACTCGCTGGTGGAATACATTCTCATCTTCCTCCTCATTAGAGAATTTATTCCATCATGCCTCCAGCCAACTACAGTGATCAGATAGCAAGGAACAGAAAATCTTCCTCTACATATTCCACTTGTCAGAAGGAAAAAATCATGTTTTCTTTTCACTGTTATCAGAGAGATAGCCATAGCAGGTTAAAGAAAGCTCTTGACTGAAGAGGCAGGAATGACCAAACTTGAACCTTGAACTGTCAGCAGTTCTTACCTGAAAGGCACATATGTAAGTGACCACTTTCACCATTATAACTCTTTACAAGAGGCGGAGAGCCTAAAGGCAGGATTCTCCTGAGTAGCCATAACTTTGGCATTCTCACTGTCAGATGGACATTGTGTTAGCTCATATGCAACTACACAAGCTACTGGATAAGTCTTACCACATGAATGTGAATCACAACACAAAGGCAGCAGAAACCAGAGCTGAAGCTAGATCTTCTCACTGAAAGTGACTATGCAGCAAAGTTTTAATAGATACAGTAATCCCTTGAATTTTGTGGGGGTCCAGGGACAGGGGAGTCCCATGACAGCTGAAATCTATGAAGAGAAGAAGATCATACATATGAAAATGAGCCACACCCATCTCCCTGCCCCCTCAGCCGCCACGAGGACAGGGACGCCTTAGCCTCCATGCCATGGCGTGTTGAGCACAGGCAGAACAGTCCCTAGCCATGAGGCTGCCACAGCAGGCATGGGACTCACCTCTCCCAGCCTCAGCAGGTATGGAACTTGCCTCTTCCCATCCCGCACGCATAGGATGGGGGGAGGCAAGGTTAAGTGATTGCATATTGGAATGGGCTGCCCAGGGAGGTGGTGGAGTCACCGTCCCTGGAGGTGTTTAAGAGAAGACTGCACGAAGAGCTTAGTGACATGGTCTAGCTGGGCCCCTTCCGGCTCGGAGTGGCCTGCTAGACTGTGAGGGATCTAGGTTGGTGTTACCGCTCTGGGATGTGCTCTCGGTCTCTGTACGGGTGTTAGATGGTGAGTTGGACTAGATGATCCTTTTGGGTCCCTTCCAACTCATAAAAGAAAAGAAAAAAAAAGGAAAAGAATACGGGCTCACTGAGGAGTCTTTCTCCTCTGCAGGTGCAGGCCCTCCCCCCAAAGGGCAATTGAATGCATCCTTTGATTAATAAATCTGTTTGGTGAAGGTCTTCACCCCTGATGGGACCCAAACATACTGATCAAACATAAGGGTTTCAATTTCCTAGGGACCCTGACAGAAAAATAAACTATCTTTTCTTACAGAATGAGAAATGCACGCATTTCTTGTAAAGTAGACTTTTTTTATGACTACTGTTTTTAATCTCTCTAGTCACAAATACACTATTTTGATAATTTCTTTTCCTCTTTTTAACCATGGATTATGATAGCTTTAGTCATCACATCCAGTCATCAGAAAGGAAAAGAAAAAGCCAGGAGCATTATCTGTCAAGTTTTGACAAAATAAAATTATTGACTGCAAAAGAGCTTCCAGTAATTTCCTACTTTATCTCAATATTGCCAAATGTATCATGACTATGTTCTACATCCTGCTGAAACAACAATGGATGATACAACCCATAAAGTAGAAAAAGAAACCTTAGCGGTGAAATAATGTTAATTCAGACATAACCACACATAAAAATGTCATGGTATCTGCAGTTTCTCAAATCATTAACTCTCTAGAATAAGGACTGTGCCTTTGCCATGTTTTTCACACAACATAATGGCACACTGACACTGATGGAGACTTCCAGGCACTTCCAAATTGTAAATAAAATCACAATTAAAATGACAATGTAATGCCTTTCACTTTTTGAGTAAACAGGTGAAATAAGCTCTATTCTTTACCTAACAAAGGAAAATAACATTTCATTTGATGTAACATTATGTTTGATCAGTGCACAGGATCCATTTTTTTTCTGGTGCTAGAAAGTCTTTATTGCTTAAACAATATCAAATATCATCAATGTAGCATAAGCATAAATTACAAGAGGAACAGAGGTTAGGTTAGCTCCTTGAATTAATAAAAAATTTAAGGCATTATAGTCTTTTGATCCTGGCTGGATGCCAACCACCCACTAAAGCTGCACTCTCACTTCCCCCTGCAACTGATGGTGGAGTCACCATCCCTGGAGGTATTTAAGAGAAAACTCGATGAGGAGCTCAGCAACATGGCCTAGATGATGGGAGGCTTGGGTGGATGGAACGTGGTGCTCGTGGTTCCACGCTTGTGGGTTTGATCCCTGGGTGGGTGTTCGCTTGGGAGTTGGACTAGATGATCCTGTGGGTCCCTTCCAACTCAGAATAACCTGTGAACCTGCGAACTGGACGAAGAGAGAAAATATAAAAAGGGCTCATGAGTTGAGATGAGTACAGAGAGAGATTCCTTACTGATCACCATCATAGGCAAAACAGACTTCAGACGGGCATATTAATTAAATTCATTATTCACAGAATCAGCTCTCGAGAAAGAGAAGTAAAATAAATCTTAGACACCTTCTCTCCCACCACCTTCTTTCCAAGTTCTACCTCCACCTCCACCAGTGGTGCAGGGAGATGGGAATGAGCGTTACAGTCAGTTTCTGTTTCTGTTGCTGCTCAGAGAGAGGAGTCCTTCCCCTGCATCCCTGGGGTCCCTCTCACAGGAAATAGTGCTTCATGAACTTCTCCAGTGTGAGTCCATCCCACGGACAACAGTTCTTCACACACTGCTACCACACAGATCACTTTTCCACAGGGTGCAATTCTTCAGGCACAGGTTACTCCAGCATAGGCTTCCCACAGATCACAAGTCTTACTAGGAAAACTTGCTCCACCATATCCTCCTCTCCACATGGGTTAGCAAATCCCTGCCAGGACCCTGCTCCAACATGGGTCTCCCATAGGGTCACAGCCTCCTTCCAGTATCCACCTGCTCCAGTGTGGGCTCCTCCACGAGCTGCAGGTGGATCTCTGCATCCCTGTGATCTTCCATGGGCAGCAGGAGCACAGCTGCTCCACTATGGTCTTCACCATGGGCTGAAGGAGAACCTCAGCTCCGGGCCCTGGAGCACCTCTTGCCCCTCCTTCTGCACTGACCTTGGTGTCTGCATTGTTGTTCACATGTTCTCGCTCTGCTCTTCTCTGGTTGCCATCTCCATCTCCCCACTAACATTTTTTCTTCCTTCTTAAGGGTGTTATTTCATGTTATAACTCCTGATTAGCTCAAGCTTCATCAGCCAGTGGGTCCATCCTGGAGCCAGATGGCATTGGCTCTACTGGACATGGAGGAAGCTTCCAGCAGCTTCTCAAAGAAGCCACCCCTTGTAGCCCCCATGCTACCAAAACCCGGCCATAGGGATCCAATATAAGCAATACTTTTGAAGGTAGTTTGTGCCTAAGTATTCTCCAGAAATTTAGGATTAAACTGAAAAACTTGTGACTCTGCTATCAGCAGTAGTGACTACTGTCAATTGAAATCGCCATGGCTAGTTCAGTACAGTTCAAAAGCCACGGTTCATCTAATACTCCTGCTACTTTAGTGCACAGCAAGCGTAGGATAAGAGCTAGAAGCCCCTGGATATTGACATCAAATACTCCAATGAGGGGAAAAGCACAAAACATGGAATCATAGAATGGCTTGGTTTGGAAGGAGCCTTTAAAAGCCATCTAGTCCAATGCCCCTGCAATGGGTAGGGATATCCTCAATGAGAACAGGTTGCTCAGAGTCTCATCCAAACTGACCTGGAATGTTTTCAGGGATAGGGCATCTACCAACTCTCTGAGAAGCTTGTGCAGTGTTTCACAAATCTCATGTAAAAAATTTCTTCCTTGCATCTAGTCTGAACCAATGATTCTTCAGTTTAAACTACTATCCCTTGTCCTGTTGCAACAGACCTTGCTAAAAAATCTGTCCCCATGTTTCTTATAGGACTCTTTAGGTACTGGAAGGGTGTTATAAGGCCCCTCCAGAGCCTCCTTTTCTCCTGGCTGAATAACCCCTACTCTCCACTTTTCCTCACAGGAAGGGTATTCCTGCCCTGTGATTGTCTTCGTGGCAGTACAAAGAGAAGACAAAAACTACTAGGGTCAACAAGAACCTAGAGAAGCTCACTGCAGGTTGAAAATCTACCCACAAAATAGTGAGCGCAATGAGGCCATACTGCTGTATACCATTGCACAAGAGAAAAATACTTCCTGCATGCACTATACCCTCCAATGCAGGTGTGTTTCCTAATCAACCAGCTTTTCAGTGGAAGTACACAAAATCTGAGACATGAACCTATTATACAGCAAAGAATTTATGTCAAAGACAAACTTTGGTGGAGGAGTGAATTTGTTGACACTTAAAAGAAAGAAGTCCAGCTGAAACTTCCCCAGCATAGGATTTGCAACATCTCTTTCTGTTGTCAAACAAATTTAAGATCCTGCTGCATTCTTTCACTCAGTAGTACAGTCTCTCACTGAGATTTTTGCTGTGAACACCAAAATTTATAGAAAGTTGACGTCTATGAACCATACATATCCCATTTGCTTGAAATTGGTCATTGAGTAAGGAAGCCAAGAGAAAAGGGACAGATGGAGAGACAGTATAATCTCATACATTTTGTTTTCATCGAAAATGAGGTTAACAATCATAAGCCTTATGAAATTGTTTTTTTGTGTGTGTAGATAATTGCATTTTCCTGGTTTATATATTTCGATCATTATTGTATAATGCAAATCACCCTTTACCCAGCATGATGTATTGCCAGGGTGTTTAAAAGGGAAGAGTAAAAGCTGAGCTGGTATGCATTGGATAAAATATATTTCAAATAATTTTAAATATATTGATATTTGCCTTTGAAATTGAAAAACATAATTTAGGAGGGCATGTCTATTAATTTGAATTTGGAAATAAGAAATATGTTTCATGATTCCCTGCTCCTATGAACTAAATTATAACCATGAATTTCTAAGATATATTGTTTTATATGACTTCTTCTACCAGCCATCTATTTAGGAAATCTTATGAAAACCCCCTAACAAAGACTAACCTACTGATTTAATAAGGTAGTAAACTTCACAGGGCAAAAACATTTTAAAAAATACAATACATTTATAATCTGACATTACTTTTCTGTAACACAGTTAACCACATAACATCTGTCTTGGCAGCCTCATTAACAATCTCCATTCGTTTCACCATATATAAAATCAAATAAGAGATGAGCAATCTAATTAAAAAGCTTATGTTTGGGTTTTTTAAGCTGGAAATGTTCTTAATATACAGACTAGATTGATTTCCCACAAGTATCCCCAATTGAAAGGAAAACAGAGAGTCATGTAAATTACCTGAAGGTCATTATTTTTGAGGGTAGATTAACATAAATTATAAATAATAATATTAAGATAAAAGACAAAGAGTTCCCTTTTCCTCAAATCACACAGATCTTTCAAAAGCAAATGGGATGAAACTTAAACTGAAACATGTAACAGTATATACTACCCAAAAAGTTCACTGAAGATGTATCTAGTCAAATTAGCTATTAAAAAAGTCAAACGCAAAAAAAATTCTCTTCTGCATTCTTGCTAACTGAATGCTGTAAAAGGCTTTTAAGCAAAAAGGGGTTTTTTTGTTGTTTATGCAAACTAAAGATCAATGGTAGATTAGGTATTAAACTAATTTAACCAAATACTCTTTTTCTGAGCAGTGCTTTTCTATTACTGCTTCTTTCTCAACAGAAAGCTTTATATTTGTGATATTGCAGCACTGCCTTTCCCTATCTAATTTCAGAGCTAATATCTTGTGCTCCTTGAAAGACATTTAACATTGATGATCTGAAAGTCTGAATTTACAGATATGAGTGAGGATTTCAAACTCATTGATATAACTTCATACATTCAGAAGAGTGCAAGTCAGGCAAAAAGTCATTTCTCAGAGGTTCAACTGAAAATTGGTAGTAAAGTGGTTACCCTCACACTTAATATTTTCCAGAAGATAAAAAAAATTGTGCAAGATACTGACAAGTTTGGCAGTTAAGAATTTCATCTCATTTTATTTCAGAAGCATTTTCATCAGCCATAATCTATATTGTTTGTTTTGCTTATGACTGAACTAGAGATCTTGTTATAAGTGTGCAGTGATATATCTGTCCCTAATCTCAAACTGACAGGGTTATCAGTCACAAAGTACCCCATGTTTAAACTGAGATTAAAAAAAATATACATCTCTGAGCAAGACTTCTTGTATGTTCCACTTTACTGGTTTTACCATTCTTGAGATTATTTAACTATTTAACAGTATAATAAGTTAAAGTATTACTGGTTTCCCTATTTTTTCTGTGTATCAGTAGATTCTCTTTAACTAGATAATTGTGACTTATATTCTCAAAGGAATACATCTATTTATCACTTGTACTGTGAAGAAAGTTCCAGCTTGTCGTGGTTTGACCCTGGCTGGATGCCAGAGACCCACCCCAACTTCTCCTGAAGGAGAGAAACTGGAGAATAAACCTGGTTACAGGCAAAAACAAGGCAAAACTATAAGTAAAGAACATAAAGGGTTTATTTTCTAACTAACAAGCTCAGAACTGCAAGGGAAGCATCATTTAGAAGGCAACCTTTCTCCCCCCACCCCTCCTTCTCTTACAATAGATGTAATATTCCCTTTTCCACCAGGAGAAAAAGGGGGAACATAGGGTAGGGGTAAACCAGGCAGGTTGGTATTTCTGAACAGATCCAGGGTAGGAACCATCTCTCTGCTCTTCCATAAANTAAACCATAACACAGCTTTACATCCCTACTTTTTGTCAATGTAGTCTCCAATTTCATATGAAATTGCTGTCCAACATGTTTTGTGTCAATGACAAACTATCAAATGATAAACTCACCATTGAATTTTGTGAGAATAAAGAAGACAGTTACCTCTAATCTAGTCTGTCAAATTTCTGTTCCAAAACATCTCTGGCCCCTTAGGATTTACAGATTCCTTTTAATGTTTTCAATCTGCCAGGCACATATCTTTCATACCTAATCCCTAAAATGCATTGGATTTTCAAAAGGAAATTGAAGGTTCAGTTCTAACTCATTCTTAATTTCAATACAGTGATACCTAGGTACATGGCGCTGTCATACTCGCGGCCTTGACATGGTTTCCCACGGTAAGCTTCACAAGAAACTCTCAGAACATGGATTGGATAGGAACATTTTATGTTGGGTTAGGAATTGGTTGGATGGACGAGCTCAGAGAGTGTTAGTAAACAGTGCCACATCCAGCTGGCAGCCAGTCACTAGTGGAGTCCCACACGGATCAGTGCTTGGCCCGCTGCTGTTTAATATCTTTATTGATGATATGGATGAGGGAATTGTGTCCACCATTAACAACTTTGCAGATGATACCAAGCTGGGGGCAAATGTTGAACTGCCAGAGGGTAGAAGGGTCCTTCAGAGGGACCTTGACAGGCTAGAGAAATGGGCAGATTCTAATAGTATGAGATTTAACAAGTACAAATGTTGGGTTCTTCACCTTGGACATAACAACCCCATGCATCGCTATTGGCTGCAGAGTGGTGAAATATAGAGGGATTTAGGAGTAATGACAGAAAGCTTAATATGAGCCAGCAGTGTGTCCAGGTGGCTAAGAGGGTCAATGGCATCCTGGCCTGTATCAGGAACAGTGTGGACAGTAGGACTAGGGAAGTTATTCTTCCCCTGTACTCAGCGCTGGTCAGACCACGTCTTGAGTACTGTGTCCAGTTTTGGGCTCCCCAGTTTAAGAAGGATGTTGAACTGCTTGAGAGGGTCCAGAGAAGGGTGACAAGGATGGTGAAAGGACTGGAGAACAAGCCCTGTGGGGAGCAACTGCAGAACCTGGGACTGTCCAGCCTGGAGAAGAGGAGGCTCAGAGGTGACCTCATTGCTGTTTACAACTACCTGAAGGGAGGTTGCAGTTGGGTGGATGTAAATCTCTTCTCTCAGGCTACCAGCAGCAGAACAAGAGGATATGATCTTAAGCTGCACCAGGGCAGGTTTAGGCTGGATGTTAGGATGAGCTTTTTCACAGAGAGAGTGAGTTCACAGTGGAATGGTTTGCCCAGGGAGGTGGTGGAGATGCCATCCCTGGAGGTGTTTAAGAAAGACTGGATGAGGAACTCAGTGACATGGTCTAGACAATGGGAGGCTCGGATGGACAAAGCGTAGTGCCCAAGGCTCCAGGGTTGGGGGTGCGATCTCTGTGTGGCATTCGCTTGGGAGTTGGACTAGATGATCCTTGCAGGTCACTTTCAACCTGTGAACCTGTGAACTCATGGAATTTTTTTCCCATGAATCTGCCTCAGTGACTCATGGTGCTTCCCAGTCAACACATGCATAGTGGCTCTGCTTCACCAAGGGGTGATGCTGGCTGTCCCCATGGAGAAGGACTGACACGGTCCTGCAGGGTGGGCAGGTGGTGCCTCTCACTTGCTGGAGACAGCCATAGATTACCGCTTTATGAGTGTTGTGGATGTTACATGGCGTTTATAGTCCCGCAGCGCCGTGCCATGGTGTAGTTCCCTGCCACGGTCCCTGCTCCACTCCTGTGTGTCTCCATGATCAGAAAGGCTTATGTACATAGTCCGGCACACCTGGTGATATGTAATGTAGCCACTGTACCTACTGTCCTCCACAGAGACTGTGGATGCAGCTACTGTCCGCTTTCCCCCTCTGCCTCACCCACCCATGTGCGCTCTCAAGTGTTTGTCCCTGCCAGCACCTTTAAGGGACTGCCTGTGTGCATGCATCTGTGCGTCCATGCGTCTGTGCATTACTGTTTCCATGGCTACAGGTTGGGAAGGCCATGTCGACATGTCTACTAAAATGCAGCGGAAACCAATTGCCAAATGCTCTGTGCTGGGGTGAGGCAGCAGCAGGATGTGTCCACGCTGTCCCCACCTCGCCTGGAGGCTTTTGTTCCCCCATGCCCTCCCCTCACCATGGCAGGTGGAGCCAGTGTTCTGCTGGGTCCATATGGTCAGCGCTGCCACTCTCACACTCAGGACCAGCGGATGCATTGTAGCTGCCACAGTTAAAGAGAACAGCACCCCCTACTGTAGAGGCCCCAGGATGTAGCAGTGTTGCAAAGTTAAGGCTTCCCAGGCTCCAAGATCACTGGTAGCACGGACCCACGCTGACCCGACCACAGGGACACTCACCCTTCCCTTCTGCGGCCCCAGGGCAAACCTCCCCACTGCGACAGTGCTGCAGGGATGCGTGGTGGCAGCAGGTCAGTGGTGGTGGCAGCAGAAGTGGTAGCATGGAGAAGAGAAACCCAGGGATTCTCTGTGGGTCTCCCCAGTCAGAGAGGACTCAGAAATGGTTCCTTTTGCTCCCCAGTTCTGTGAGAGACTGTGGGGAGGAGCGGAAAATTCTCCCCAGAGCTCCTGATTGGCTGGGGGGTCAAGCGGTGGTCATGGCCTGTATGCATATAAATGACCCACAACTGCTCACAAATTAGACAGTTTGTGGGACCTCAGAGAGACCCATACCCTGCGTGCGTCTACAGAGGTATGACTGTAATAACCACATGCCAGCATTGCAAATACAATTACAGTAATTCCTCACTACTTCACGATTCACCATTCATGGTTTCAATACATTGTGAAGGATTTTCCCCTAGTTTTACCGGCTTTACCATATTTACTGTATTTACCACTACTTCGTTAAATTTGCTTATTGCAGCCTCTTTCTGGAACTCAACCCCTATGAAATTTGAGGGATTACTGTAACATAGTGGGGAGAGATGAGGCTATATTAATAACTTTTTTCTTAATTGCAGTCCAAAGATTCAGAATGAAGCTGTAAACCTTAAGAAAGCATAGCAGTAAGGACCCCCAGGAGCACTCATATTCCTCAAATACAAAAAGATTTTGGGCAGTATTTATCTCTAAAGAATGGCTTAGTAGTTGCAACACTGAAATAGAGAGCACAAGTAGTTCTGGGAATGAAGAATGCTCACTACAGTTGAGGTCACTATCTTTCTCTACTTGAGTACATGCAGAAGGAATAATTTCATATGATATTGCATGCAAAACAAAATAGAAAGTAATTACCTACTGTTACTGGTTTGATCTTTGAGTTAAGTTGTGGTGAAAAGCAGAGGTTTCTGGTCTTAAACTAAATTTATTTTACAAGAAGAAGCCAGAGAAAATAATGAGTTTGACATCTATTCACTTCAAAGTTAATGCTGGAGTTAGATTTAGACACACTGTGGCTGAAAATACAAATTTGTGAAGCCTAATGAGACAAAATCTAAAATGCTCTGTAATTAACAAGATTAACGAGATTCAGGACATCACACAGAAAAGTCAGTCTAATTCTATTCTTAGAAATACTCTTCTTTCATCTTCTTGCCAACTAATCAATCATAGAAATAAGGGCCACACCAAGGCCATTCTTATTAAAAATATATAGAAAAAATCTTGAAATCCTGCAACCCTAAAAAATTGTGAAAAATAAATGTAATCTGCCNTGTCCCCATGGAGAAGGACTGACACGGTCCTGCAGGGTGGGCAGGTGGTGCCTCTCACTTGCTGGAGACAGCCATAGATTACCGCTTTATGAGTGTTGTGGATGTTACATGGCGTTTATAGTCCCGCAGCGCCGTGCCATGGTGTAGTTCCCTGCCACGGTCCCTGCTCCACTCCTGTGTGTCTCCATGATCAGAAAGGCTTATGTACATAGTCCGGCACACCTGGTGATATGTAATGTAGCCACTGTACCTACTGTCCTCCACAGAGACTGTGGATGCAGCTACTGTCCGCTTTCCCCCTCTGCCTCACCCACCCATGTGCGCTCTCAAGTGTTTGTCCCTGCCAGCACCTTTAAGGGACTGCCTGTGTGCATGCATCTGTGCGTCCATGCGTCTGTGCATTACTGTTTCCATGGCTACAGGTTGGGAAGGCCATGTCGACATGTCTACTAAAATGCAGCGGAAACCAATTGCCAAATGCTCTGTGCTGGGGTGAGGCAGCAGCAGGATGTGTCCACGCTGTCCCCACCTCGCCTGGAGGCTTTTGTTCCCCCATGCCCTCCCCTCACCATGGCAGGTGGAGCCAGTGTTCTGCTGGGTCCATATGGTCAGCGCTGCCACTCTCACACTCAGGACCAGCGGATGCATTGTAGCTGCCACAGTTAAAGAGAACAGCACCCCCTACTGTAGAGGCCCCAGGATGTAGCAGTGTTGCAAAGTTAAGGCTTCCCAGGCTCCAAGATCACTGGTAGCACGGACCCACGCTGACCCGACCACAGGGACACTCACCCTTCCCTTCTGCGGCCCCAGGGCAAACTTCCCCACTGCGACAGTGCTGCAGGGATGCGTGGTGGCAGCAGGTCAGTGGTGGTGGCAGCAGAAGTGGTAGCATGGAGAAGAGAAACCCAGGGATTCTCTGTGGGTCTCCCCAGTCAGAGAGGACTCAGAAATGGTTCCTTTTGCTCCCCAGTTCTGTGAGAGACTGTGGGGAGGAGCGGAAAATTCTCCCCAGAGCTCCTGATTGGCTGGGGGGTCAAGCGGTGGTCATGGCCTGTATGCATATAAATGACCCACAACTGCTCACAAATTAGACAGTTTGTGGGACCTCAGAGAGACCCATACCCTGCGTGCGTCTACAGAGGTATGACTGTAATAACCACATGCCAGCATTGCAAATACAATTACAGTAATTCCTCACTACTTCACGATTCACCATTCATGGTTTCAATACATTGTGAAGGATTTTCCCCTAGTTTTACCGGCTTTACCATATTTACTGTATTTACCACTACTTCGTTAAATTTGCTTATTGCAGCCTCTTTCTGGAACTCAACCCCTATGAAATTTGAGGGATTACTGTAACATAGTGGGGAGAGATGAGGCTATATTAATAACTTTTTTCTTAATTGCAGTCCAAAGATTCAGAATGAAGCTGTAAACCTTAAGAAAGCATAGCAGTAAGGACCCCCAGGAGCACTCATATTCCTCAAATACAAAAAGATTTTGGGCAGTATTTATCTCTAAAGAATGGCTTAGTAGTTGCAACACTGAAATAGAGAGCACAAGTAGTTCTGGGAATGAAGAATGCTCACTACAGTTGAGGTCACTATCTTTCTCTACTTGAGTACATGCAGAAGGAATAATTTCATATGATATTGCATGCAAAACAAAATAGAAAGTAATTACCTACTGTTACTGGTTTGATCTTTGAGTTAAGTTGTGGTGAAAAGCAGAGGTTTCTGGTCTTAAACTAAATTTATTTTACAAGAAGAAGCCAGAGAAAATAATGAGTTTGACATCTATTCACTTCAAAGTTAATGCTGGAGTTAGATTTAGACACACTGTGGCTGAAAATACAAATTTGTGAAGCCTAATGAGACAAAATCTAAAATGCTCTGTAATTAACAAGATTAACGAGATTCAGGACATCACACAGAAAAGTCAGTCTAATTCTATTCTTAGAAATACTCTTCTTTCATCTTCTTGCCAACTAATCAATCATAGAAATAAGGGCCACACCAAGGCCATTCTTATTAAAAATATATAGAAAAAATCTTGAAATCCTGCAACCCTAAAAAATTGTGAAAAATAAATGTAATCTGCCAAGAGGCACCTCTGTGATAACATACTTAAGAAAGGAGGGGAAAAAAAGGTAAAAACAACAAAGAAGATGGCCGGCAAGGAGCTGCAAGAGGTTGAGCAGCCATGAAGGCACCCAGGCCAGGGCAGCCAGAGGAGGGGGAAGAAGTGTTCCAGACGTCTCGCTGCATATAGAATGGACCATAGTGAAGCAGACTGTCTGCCTGCAAACCCATGGAACAGAGAGAGAGGGACCAGAGATGCAGAATCCACATGAGGCCACGCTGAAGATGGAGGATCATGCTGGAAAGCTGCAACTAATCTTCGAGCCTACACACACTTGGATTGAGCAGAGCTCACCAGAGATCCTGAAACAGACGTTGAGGCCCATGGAAGAGTCCACGCTTTGTGACAGAATTGCACTATGGTAGGATCTGGTTTGTGTACTTTGGGATTGGGCTTATAATGAAGCAGCAAAGCCAGTGCTTAAAAAACTGCATCCTGTGCTGTGACTCTCAGGCAACAGAGAATGGAAGAGCTGTCACCCCTTGGGTCCGGAGGACTCACGTTGGGAAAGGGTCATGAAAGACTTTTTTCTCTCATGAGAGAGAGAGAGAGGACTTTATAAAAGGCAGAGAGATGGTTTCCTACCCTAAAACTGGTCAGAAAATGCCTGGCTTATCCGCTACCCCTATTCCCTCTTTTGTCTCCTGGAGGAAAAAAGGGAATATGAGATCTGTTGTAAGAAGAAGGAGGGGTGGTGGGGGAAAAGGTTCCCTTTAAAATGATGCTTCTCACATTAAGCTCTGATCTTGTTAGTTAATAAATTAATCCTTTATATTTCTTACTTGTAGCTCGTCTTGTTTTGCCTGTGATAAACGGGTTTTTTTCAGTTTTTTTCTCCACTCTGTGGGTGAATCTCTGGCATCCATTCACACTCAAACCACAAATACAAAATAACAAAGCTGTTTCCTGTGTTTATTTCATGTATTTCATGTATATATACAAACATATATAAACTACATATAACCTGACAACGTTACTGCCTTCAGTGACTTATATTGGCTAAACCTCTGGCTATCCGTATTTGATTCTGTATTAAAATATCATTACTGAATCATTCTTTTAAGGAAAGCATTTTAAGCACTCAGCAAACAAATTTTGAGCATTTATTCAGGGATTTTTTCCTTCATATCCCACAGCATTGCTTAGGATTATGATACAAAATCCTCTTCTGAAACCCGGCATCAAAGATCACTAGTCAGAGAAAGTTCCAGCTTCAAATTTCAAAATTACAGGAAATTGTTCTAATAGATTATTTATTTTTGTTTCTGAAATTCTTCTACAAAGATGCTATCACTGCACTGAGGTAAAAATGACTACTTGGACCAGAGGGATTTGCAACCATGAACTTCAATCTTGGTGAGAATTTAAATTGTAAACAATTTTTGAGAAATTTCTCATTACATGTCAGACAAGGATGTCAAAGGGTAATTTCTTTTGTGTATGTGTGATTTGTGGACCACATTTGCATGATTTTGCACCGAATCCATAGTGTAAGCTGTCAAATAGAAGCTGTAACTCAGAATTAGCACTCTGAAGAGCTGAGATTCATTGGAAAACATGAGAAATCAATTTAAGGTGCCATTCTAATGACAGCTGAAATTTACCTTTCAAAATGAGCTCCACTAAACCCAAAAAATTTAATTTTACATGTTTTAATAATGGTATCACTTAACATACACCTAGACAGTTGTTTGTCCTCCTCATTCTCAAATATCTATTACAGTCAGGTCTCCTATACCACGGTACCATGGGTCTTGCCCCCTATACGCAAAGCCCTCCTTCTGCATTGATTGGCAGCTCATAAATATGCAAAGTTACCCCGCACCTCCCGGTGATCCAGCGCTGTTTTGGCGCTGCTCTGCTGTGTATTGGTGTTTGTGTCAGTGCTTCCCAGTGCCCACAGCCACCCCACGCAGGGAAAAACCCCTTTACCACTCAACTGGAGACATTGGTGAGGGGAGTCGCCCACAGTGCTGTCTCAGTGTCTCTCTCCAGGTGGGTAGACCTGGTCTCTCCATACTCGAGGTAGATGGGTATGTCTCAGAGAGTCATTTCACAGAATCACAGAATCACAGAATATTCTGAGTTGGAAGGGACCAGTCTCGGAGACCACATCTAACCTGAGAGTGTGAAAATCTTTCAGAGTTGCACATAGCCACTGCACTCCAAGAGGAGTGGGGCAGGCACCGTTCAGAGCAGACCCGCCACAGCCGGTGTGCTTCCAAGGGAGCGGGTTGATTTGAATATTCATGACTGCCTAATTTGAATATTCATGCGTGTCAGGTCACGCATGCACATTTGCGAAATGGGCCTCCTTAATCGCTGAAAAATCATGCCACTAAGATGTGAAGCCGCAATATGGGGTTGCAAAGCAGAAGAGGGCTGACTTTATTTATAAAGTAAAGTCTTACTTGCCATAAAAATGTGGGTCCTTTGTAAATATTACAGCACCCCTGACTATAAGGGGTGAAGGGAAGTTGGAACTAAATGATCCTTAAGTTCCCTTCTAGCCACCTCCTGCCGATATGAAGGTGTAAGAGTCGGTCAAAAAAAAAGAAGAATATTGTCTCAACATTAGTATCAGGAACTCGGACAATGCAAGGTACACTGAAAACCAAAGTGCTGCTCCCTGGACTGAAACGGAATGTGGTTCCTATGAGATATTCCAGAGCAACCACAGTACAAGATATGCCTACTCTCTTACGTTATCTGAGGGATGGAACGAGATATGCTGTGAATCTTCTCCTGGCATTGAAGGACAGAACAAGATATGCTGTGAATCATGCACCCCCGTCATTGCAATAGACCACTCGCTTCCGGCCCTGACCACGTCTTGGACACTGCTTGCATGGCAGGAAAAGGCAGAGCTTGGCAAAGGTACAATGGGACAAATGATGGGGGGCAAAATTTATAAAAGATGACCCCTGACAGCAGAACTTTGGAAGCTTCTCCCGTCCTGATTGACGACAAATCTGTGAGGGACACCTCTGAGGATTTCGTCGTGGTGGTAGCTATAAACTCTTTTTCCTCTTTCTCTTTACTTTCACCCTTTCATCTATCGCGTTGATATTTTATGGGCACTTAATAAAGTCTCACTGTTTAATCAAAGCTAAACCCTCTCTTGGAATTTTGTTTTGCACTCTGAGATCCTATAAACGAACCATCACACATCCAGCGTAGCTGACTGGACCGTGACAGAAGGGCATACCATAAACTTATTTCTGAAAAAGGTTAGGGATCAACTTCAGTAGAAAGTGTGGGGATTGATCAATTTTAAGATCGTTTTCCAACCTCAGTGACTTACATTATATTGAACCTAGATCAGGACCAATATTTTTAATTTTAAAAGGTGAAATTCTTGCTTTTTTTGTGAGACTTCCTCTTATTTAAGATTGTTCAAATTTCATTTTGTATAGTCGGACTTGAAACATACTGAATTTTTTCTAAAAATACTCTGGTTTTACAAAGGTCATCAAAACACAACAAAAGATGAGTATGTCATTTTGGTTGCATATGTGAATGCTATTGCTTCATTCTATGTAATTTAATGATCAAACTTATGCATCTCATGAGACAGTAATTTTCCTCCAAGTGCAATTATATTTCACAGTATGACTGCTGATTAGGCAGAAACAGAAATAATTCATCAGAAAATTGCAAAAAGTATTAATCATCATGAACACGTAAAGGAAAAATACGATATGCAGCAGCCAATAAATAATTAAATCACCTCTCTCCAAATCCACCAAAGCTTTATACGATGTATGCATATACCTGCCAATAAAGAATAAAGATCACATAACCACACATTTGGGGTTTATATTTTGAATTGTGCAAGAAAGATGGATAATTTCTTGCATGTTTCTTTACAGAGCACTATTCTAATAGATTATGTAGAAGACAGGCCCTTGTAGTATAAATACATATTTTATTGCAAATTGTGTCTCAGACTGCAGCACTAAAATCCTAAAATGGAAAAATTAAAAGACAGTTTTAAAATATAAATTATTATTCTTACATCCTGGATGACATTTTCATAGAATATCAAAGTCCCAAACAATTATTTAGAAAATGACAGCCTAACCTTGCAAGTAAATTCACATATGTACATGTCTATTAGTTTCTGTTAGGCTACTCAAAAACGAGCACATTAAACAGGCATGAAAATCTTTCCAGGATTCAGGCCTAGGGCTCTGTTCCTTCAAGTCATTATGTCACTTGACTGCAGAAATTTTTTCCCTTAATGGCACTTTACAAATTAGAAAAGTCCAGCAGCATAGTATAAGTCCCTATTAGGGAGAGTAAACAAAAAACCTCTACATCTCTACAAGACACTGAAGAGTTCGTTTAGATTACAAACTAAAATGTCAGACTCCTAGCAGTTTGTCTTTCAGAACAATGTTCATTTCAACATATGTAAACTGAAATGTCTTCAGGCATCCTTAGTTTCATCACATACTTGATTCAGCTGCTCTACACTGAGTCAGATAATGGGCAGATACAGCACAGAAGTAAGGACAATAATATACTCAGAGACAATACAATATACAACAATATACTCAGTAACAAGATTAAGTTTATAATCTGTGAATGGTCACTAATGATGGAAATCCTGAACATAAATATATTGTTGAACAGAGGGCCTGTTCAGACTCTAGAGGACATGATAGCAATGGGGACAACGCAGTGACAATAGAACCCTCCATCACTGGTTTCCAATAGTTGAATATAAATGAAATGTACAAAGGAACTATGTCAAGTAACTAAAAATATTATAGAAAAATTATAGAAATACCACCTCAGAAGTAGTAATGGTTTTTTGACAAATGTACACAATATTTTTCATTCTATTCTGGAGATGATTTTAAGAAGAATTCCATGAGGAATAATGTATCATGAGCCTGAAAGCCTATCCTGGAGATGGAATAAGATTTTTCTCAATAGCAGTGAACACATATTTTACACATAGGAGAATCCTTAGTATAAATAGGT
>WEKX01013196.1:12035-28972 GCA_013390025.1 Pitta sordida
AATATATAGTTCGTACAAATAATATGATTTGGCAAATTCAATTTTTTTTTCTAAGTATAGAGGTTGGACGTTTGTATTTTGTCATTTGTATTTTGTTTATTAGAATAGGCATAGGCTGGTGTCACCATCAGTTCCTGTAAATGTATGGAATTTAAACAAGATGTTAATGCCTGTATTTTCCAGTTATTGGTGAAGCATATTACATTTTGAAATAATGCTTTTTAACATGAGAAGGTGCACGTTGAGTACTAGTCTGTTGCAAAAGGCCTAATGTTCTCTATGCTCAACTATCAAAGTTGGCCATTATTACCAGATAATTTGGTATATATTTCTTTACATCAGATGGAATCTCTTTGAAAGTGTCTCTGAATATTAAAAAAAGTATCCAAAATAATGGTTCTTTATAAAACTAACTTTTCTAAAGGTAAACAAAACAATTGAAAATAGTTGGAAAGATCTGCCTCTCTTGAGTCCTCAAGGGATCAGAAGCAATAAAAAGACTGAAAGCATGAGCAAAAAACCAGAAAATAAAGAGCACTTTCTAAAACACATTGGCATACAAGTTATAATAGTTTTTTAATCCACATGGAGACATTTAATTCTTTAAAGAATATTACTGTGGGAGAAACATTCTTCAGAAAATTAAGGTGCAATGCAGAACAGTTTTTAAAGCTTATGATGATAGCTTAAAATTAAAAAACCAAACAAACAAGGGAGGTAAAAGAAAATACATTAATAATTTATTACATTATGCTTATAAGAGTTGTACAAAGTTGTCATTTAGTTGCTAAAGTACCTGATAAAACAGAGCTAAATATGTTCAATGTTAGTGGGTTCTTTTTAATAAAACCAAGAGTGTAAATATCTGTACTTTGAAAGAAAAGTTTGAAAATCATTTGGTAAAGGCTCGTGGGTCAGGATTTTTTCATGGGCAGGAACACATAAGGCCTCCAGCAGAAGACATGGTCTGGGCTGCATAGAAGCCAGACTGTCCTGTGTCTTTCCCATTGCAGCCTGTGGGTTAAAATAGGTTGGAGCACTGATCTATAGCTCACAGGTTCACAGGTTATTCTGAGTTGGAAGGGACCCACAGGAGCACCTAGTCCAACTCCCAAGTGAACGCCCACCCAGGGATCAGGCCCACAAGAGTGCAACCATGGGCACCACGCTCCATACATCCAAGCCTCTCACCCACAAAACCATGTCACTGAGATCCTCATTGAGTCTGGTCTTAAACACCTCCANCTTTGTTTCTTTTAGTTTAAAATGAAATAATGTTTTTTTCTGTGTTCCCTCATTCAAACCAGGAACTTTCTTTAGTCAACAAAACATGAAAAGCTCAAAAAATATTTTATTCAGTTTGTTCCTCAATATTGGATATTGTGGTAGGGATGTGAATTAGCTGCTTGGTTATAAGCTCCATTCCTGCTGGGCTTTGAACTCAAATTTTTGGGCAAACATCCATCTTGCAATTCCATCCATTGTTTCTAGAGTGCTACTTAGGATCATTTCACAGTAAGCTGTATCTGTCATTAATATTAATACAAGGTATATCTCAAATACTTTTCCAAATATATTTTCCTTGTTTTTTGGTCAGCAGTTAGCTGACTAGTTTATACTATCAGTCTCAATTTAGAGAAAGCTTATAGAACCCTCTATAACTTGAATTCCAAATATATTTCATTCTTTTCACCTGGTCTGTGGCCTTTAAGTAATTGGGAGATTTTTATTCTGAGTGCTGATCATAAAAGTTTCTGACGTCTGTATGACATTCTGCTGCCCTACATTATGATATTTTTGGTGATTTATAAATATAGGTTATAGAAAATTAAAATCTATGAAAACCTGCATTGTATGTGAAGCGGAAACTCTTTTAAAATTTATGTGTACATAAAAGTAGTTTTAAGACAATTTTGAAGAATAGATACAGTGCTGCAAGAAGTATCCTTTTCATTATTTTTTTTTAATTCCAGTTGCATTTCTAATCCTTTTTATAGCTTTGTTTTTATGTTTTGAATACTGGAATTTATAATGTATAATTTATACAATGATTTTACTTTTCTAGAGGTTAATAAATGTCACTTGATATATGTTAAATTGATGTTTTAAAAAGCTTTGTGTTAAATTTTAGACACTTAAATTTATATGAATGTAAGCACCTGTTTGTATCTTTATGTGTGTAAGCACAGTATCTTTAATGTTGTATGTGCTTACTCAAGCACATCTGTTGCCCACTTTTTCTACTGGTCATCACTTGTGCTTCTGTCCAAAAGGGCAGTGAAGAGAGAAAACAGGGTTTTCTAAATTCTAGTGTGTAACATAACTTTGAAACATAAATTTCACTAATTTCAATTTGCAGAAACATCTGTTGCATCTGTTTTATAAAACAATATTAGTCCCTGAGTACAATCAAGAAGTTTTCCTTGCAATTGTGATTGTGCAAGTCTTTGCATTCATAAATTCTACATCTTTTCTACAGATTTCATTTTTTTATGCATAAAAATATATAGTTCGTACAAATAATATGATTTGGCAAATTCAATTTTTTTTTCTAAGTATAGAGGTTGGACGTTTGTATTTTGTCATTTGTATTTTGTTTATTAGAATAGGCATAGGCTGGTGTCACCATCAGTTCCTGTAAATGTATGGAATTTAAACAAGATGTTAATGCCTGTATTTTCCAGTTATTGGTGAAGCATATTACATTTTGAAATAATGCTTTTTAACATGAGAAGGTGCACGTTGAGTACTAGTCTGTTGCAAAAGGCCTAATGTTCTCTATGCTCAACTATCAAAGTTGGCCATTATTACCAGATAATTGGGTATATATTTCTTTAAATCAGATGGAATCTCTTTGAAAGTGTCTCTGAATATTAAAAAAAGTATCCAAAATAATGGTTCTTTATAAAACTAACTTTTCTAAAGGTAAACAAAACAATTGAAAATAGTTGGAAAGATCTGCCTCTCTTGAGTCCTCAAGGGATCAGAAGCAATAAAAAGACTGAAAGCATGAGCAAAAAACCAGAAAATAAAGAGCACTTTCTAAAACACATTGGCATACAAGTTATAATAGTTTTTTAATCCACATGGAGACATTTAATTCTTTAAAGAATATTACTGTGGGAGAAACATTCTTCAGAAAATTAAGGTGCAATGCAGAACAGTTTTTAAAGCTTATGATGATAGCTTAAAATTAAAAAACCAAACAAACAAGGGAGGTAAAAGAAAATACATTAATAATTTATTACATTATGCTTATAAGAGTTGTACAAAGTTGTCATTTAGTTGCTAAAGTACCTGATAAAACAGAGCTAAATATGTTCAATGTTAGTGGGTTCTTTTTAATAAAACCAAGAGTGTAAATATCTGTACTTTGAAAGAAAAGTTTGAAAATCATTTGGTAAAGGCTCGTGGGTCAGGATTTTTTCATGGGCAGGAACACATAAGGCCTCCAGCAGAAGACATGGTCTGGGCTGCATAGAAGCCAGACTGTCCTGTGTCTTTCCCATTGCAGCCTGTGGGTTAAAATAGGTTGGAGCACTGATCTATAGCTCACAGGTTCACAGGTTATTCTGAGTTGGAAGGGACCCACAGGAGCACCTAGTCCAACTCCCAAGTGAACGCCCACCCAGGGATCAGGCCCACAAGAGTGCAACCATGGGCACCATGCTCCATACATCCAAGCCTCTCACCCACAAAACCATGTCACTGAGATCCTCATTGAGTCTGGTCTTAAACACCTCCAGGGATGGTGACTCTATAGGACATTCTCAATCTAAGAAGTTGATGATTTGTGTGTTTTTACCCTTTCCATGATCTCTGAGTACTTTGTTTCTCATTGGACCTGACATGGATATTTTTTGGGATATCTTTTTTTTGATGTAAAGACCCTGCCATTTCTTCAACCTCCCTCCTTCCTCTAGTGTTTAACTGGTTGTGTCAAAGGCCAGCTGCAAAATGAGCAGTTGTGTACGCTTGAATCAGACTTTTATGAAAGGAGCTGTATGAGAAAAGGTTTCTGGAAGCCTTGTCATAGGTTTCTACCTCACACATCCTCAGTGGGCCCACTGCCCTTGGAGTTACATTTAGGCTCAGGTCCTTAGCTTTATTCCATCCCTGGCTATATTTTTAGATATGCTGTGTCTGGATCTACTTATCTTGTTTTTCTGGCCTGACCTGGAACTATCTGCATCCGTGTGGACTTTCTTGATGATCACTAATTTTTAAACATTTCTTAGTTTGTTTGCTGGAAGTGTGCTCAACTGGGTCTGCTGCTCATACTGAAGCCTACAGTATGCCACCATCTGTGCCACCCATGCATTTTCTGGAGTAGCTTTACTTCCCTTCATATGCTTAGGCTTAAATCCAGAAGTCCCCACTTTCAACTGAAAATAAACCAGCTCTAGCCACTTGTTATCACCACAGATCACACACAGCCCCTTCAGTGATGTAATAATCTGCTCAAGGTGGTGCTTTGTGGGGGATATCATGGTTGGTTCTTAGTGGTTGCCTCAAGCAAAAACAATACTTTTTCAGGGAGGTCTTTCGATACCCTTAACTCTTGAACATTTTGTTGATGTACAAGTTATCACTGTTTTACTCCAATGTATTATTTGTCAAGCTTTCAGCAGCTTTGTGAAATTGTTTGCTTTTCTTTTTCTTCCTCCTTTCCCCCCTCCCCCTTTCCCCCCCCCTTTTTTTTTTTTTTTTGTTATATGGTGGAATCATCACAATTTATTTTTGCTTTTTCTGATGCCTTCACTCCTCATTGTTAATATAAACTATGCTAGTGTTAATGTTGAATTTTGCTCATTTGTCTGAATATCAGAAAGCAAGCTGAAGAAGAGAAAGGTATATAATGAAAAGTAAGACGAAGGTGAAGCTTATGTAGAGGTCAGGAAAGGCAATAAGAAGGGGAAAAGGTAATTACAAAAGTTACCTGGGTAACAAGATAATGAAAGATTTGGGTGAAATATAAAAGAAAGTGAAGCAAAATGCTATTCGGGCTCAAAAAAGATACGCAGAAGATTCTTTCATGGTAAAAATGCCTACTGAATTTTTTTCCTACTCCATTATCAATTCCAGGAATTCAAAATAGATCAAATACTGTGCTTTTTGCATTTCTTTAAGTCATAGAAGTCTCCTGGGTTTTTTCCTACACAAAAAGTTTCACTGAGAAGGCATTAAAAAGATAAACATGGTTGTCTTTGTCACGTACTTCGGATACTCCACCTCTTACATAGGCATTATACCTCCTTCAGCCAAATTTCAACTCTCTTAAATTTTAGTCCTTGTTAGAAAGACAAGTCCATTACTTTTTTCTTGATAGTTGTGTCTTCCATATACTTTAATTACCTGAGATCCATAGACATTCTGCAAATATTTTTTTTTGCACGTTTAGTCTATTTTATGTTGTTATCCATACTTCAAAATACTGTATCTCCTTGCCATGAATTCTTGTGCACAGCATCACCAAATGAGATTCATCTCCCCTAATTTTAAAGTTTTGCAATATAAATATTTCTACCAGACCCAGTGGTTCTAAATCCCCATAACAGAAAAAAACAGACCCTTTTAGTCACAATTTATCTGACATATTTATATAGTTTTATATCTACTGTAGGATGAATTGAATCAAACCATAAAAATGTCCATTTTTCTCACTAGAATATAAAAACAGATTAATGTAGCTGCCAAATAAATGCCATTTTCATGTTCTAAATTAGATAGACACCATAAAGCATAAGAATAAGGATAAGAAGAACAGGTACAGAAGTTGTATAAATGTGTGCATCTGCATACATGGGTCTGGGGAGGAAAGCTATGTGCTTTGTGAAATTTTTGCAGGTAAAGAAGACTGGTTGAAGAACGAAAGTTTGAAGGCAAAACATACCAGTTGTATTTTTGGAAAGTGAAGAGGATTTTTAAAGTAATTTCTCTTTTTTTAAGTGCAGAATTTGAACCTCTGCTTTTTTTTTTTAATTTAGCTTTATGTGGAAATTTTCACTGCTATGAGACTTCTCGGCTTATACTTCAGATATTCTTCCTCCTACTGTGTTGAATCAAGCCAGTTCTTAAAGTGAAGACAGTTGGAATAATTTTTTTTTTGTTCACTTCTGTTTTTCATTACGTGGGTGCAAATCACTAAAATAATCTGAGGTCTCTGGTGGTCAGTCTACATTTTACAAATTATAACTCGTCTAAATGTAAATATAATGGAATCTAAAACAATGCTAGCTTTATGTAGTTTTCAATCTGTTGAAAGACTTCCTGTAGCTGTGCCCTCTTTTAAATAGCTAATTATAGAAAGGCTCAGTAATCATTATCATCGATATGAAAATGCAGTTCAAATGAAAACAGTGGGTTGGCTACTAATATCCCTATTCAGATTTTACTCACTTAAACAATCATATGGATGATAATAGGTGTCTTGACTGATTAGAGATTTCAGGATAGGTTTATAGTCATTATGACTAATGGTTTTTCATTAACTATTCATGCATAGCATATCAAAATAATTGGTCTGTGCTATCACTAACACGTGCAAAGCTCCGGCAGCATGGTCATAATTAACAACACAGAAAAAAAGGAAGTAATTCAGGTCCTAAGGAGCTTAAAAAACTAAATAGGAGAGTACAAAATACTGGAATACACATCACATTGTGTATTCCATATTCCATATGTGTACACATCACATATGATGCTACATTCTCTTGTTACAAAAAACACTAAAAGGAGAGAATAATTTTAAGACTCTTTTTGTAATGGGATATTTGTGAAGAAGTTAGCCTGTTAGCTTTGAAGAGGTGGGAAAGAGAGACCATGTCTCACTGGGATGAGAAGACAGGTCTCAACACAGATCATAAATGAGCAGCTTTTGCATTCATAACTTCATCTTTTTTTTCCCAAAAAACCAACATAATTAAATGAACTCAATAAAGAAAGCCACCAAGCATTTTACTGTAATAAATGGCTTTAATTGATAATATTTGAAAGTGAAAACGCTAAAATAATAATTTTTTTCTGAATTCTGGGTTTGTGTAGACAGGTTTTAGTACTGGGAGGGCTACAAGGATGGTTTCTGTCAGAAGGTGCCGTAAGCTTCCCATGTGTCCTGTAGAGCCAATGCCAGCCAGCTCCAGGATGGATCCACTGGTGGCAAAGGCTGAGCCCATCAGGAATGATAGTAACTCCGTTGTGATAACATATTTAAGAAGGAAAAAAAAATGTTACTTGAGCACGTGTAAACTGCAATCAGAGAAGAGCAGAGGGAGAAAATGTGAACAAAAATGCAGAAACCAAAGTCACTGGAGAAGGAGCGGGAAAAGATGCTCCAGGCGCTGGAGCTGAAGTTCCCTTGCAGCCTGTGGTGAAGACCATGGTGGAGCAACTGTGCCCCTGCAGCCCATGGAGGATCACAGGGGTGCAGAGATTCACCTGTAGCCCATGGAGAAGCCCACACGGGAGCAGGTGGATGTTGGAAGGAGGTTGTGACCCCGTGGGAGGCCTATGTTGGGGCAGGGACCTGCTCAGAGAGGTGATTTTTGCCTGGTGGTGCTGCTGAGTACACACACATAACAATGTAACTGCATTTTGTGAGAATGAGATCAGCATATCTGCATAAAGTAGTGAATGGGTTGCTGAAAACTCCATTTAACACATTCCTTCTAAAATTAGCGCATTCCACTTGTCATGTTTGCCTTTCCAGCTTCCTTGCTAGAGCAGACATTGCAAAAATTATTCTTTGTCTCCAAATAGATCTGTGCTGCTTAACTGCTCCAACCCATTAAATTACAAATTCATTTCTTGTGTTTCAAATTTGTGCATAGGGGATATGTTTGGAGGGACGTTTTATATTCATGAAAAAGAAAAACAAAATTTGAAGTGCTAAGAAAAATGAATATTAAGTTAATGCAGTCTATTTTTGCACAGAGCAAATATCAAGTTAATGTGTAAGATTTATCCTCCACAGTAAATCAGCAGTATGTCTCATTTTAGGCCTCTCCTATGACTCCTATTTTTTACTGCAGTATTCAGTCATGCTGATTTATGCCACACTATCCTATGAATATTTTGCAGAGTATTATCAATAAAATAATTTTATCTTTGGGTCCAAATGGAATGAGCTTAGAACATAAAGCAGACAGGGAGTATCATTCCTGCCTTAACTGTTTTAATGCTTAAAGTAAACTTGGCATAAAATGTGAGACAGGGACACAAGACATCTGGGAGTGGAGGATTGGAGCAGGAAAGGCACCAGCCAATTAATAAAATATTTTATGCTGTAAGGGCTCCTGTACTCAGTAAGGTTAAACACTTCCTGTTTAGGTGGAAGGGTTTAATTAGACTTGTGGTAGGAATTCTGGAGAATAGGACCAAACTAGGATAGTGAGTGGCAGCACCACAGAACTTCTCAGGATAAGTGCCTCTACGTGTGAACAGAAGAAGCAGTTTCAGCTGACCCATTAGAAAACCCATTTAAGAAATTGGAGCAACAGGAGAGGACTGTGATAACGAAAGAGGTAACTGGTTCTGATCTCACTTCCTGCAGTTGAGACAGAGTCAGGAATAAATGGCTGAAATCCTGTTGTTTATTATAAGCCTCTACTAGCAATAGCATTCTTGCTTACTTGTCATGGAGCATTTCCTTTGAATTGTGCTAAAGGTACTGCCCTGTTGTTTTGTTGATTGATGTACTCGTGCTGCATAGAGGAACTGCCAAAAGTAAATTTTAGTCATTTGCAAGTGTACCTCTCATATACCATACCTTAGTTTAAATTTTTGTTGTAGATCCTGGCTCAGATTGACTCTAATCCAGATGTGCTCTCAGTCCTTGTGCTCAGAGCCTCCAGCAAAATATGAGGGAATAGAAATCTAGATGTCCAAAACTTCATCATATTAAGATTCATCTCTCAGCATTGTACCATGTATTAAATAGTTCAGCATAAGCCTTTTTTTTTCTTTAATTGAATTATTTTAATCCCAGAATTGTGTTTTAGGTTGATTTGAGAAGTTTGCTCTCAGCCTTTTGAGTTGCACTTATTCATATGAAAAGATTTTATGTGTATGAATGTATGGATGTGTGTCAATCTCCCACAGAAACTGAATCCAGTGGAAGTTCTGTTATGCTTTATGGTCTGGTATGGTGGTTAATACCTGGGAAACATAATGAAAATATCTGATCGATCAGTGACTAAAATTAATATTGGATGCATCATCTCTTATCTAACTTACATTTCTGAAAAATTTAAACAGTATTACAAAAATTCTTTTTTTGGCAGTGAACATATCACAGAATCACAGAATCACAGAATATTATGAGTTGGAAGGGACCCACAAGGATCAACTAGTCCAACTCACCATCTAACACCCGTGCGGAGACTGAAAGCACATCCCAGAGCGGTAACACCAACCTAGATCCCTCACAGTCTAGCAGGCCACTCCGAGCCGGAAGGGACCCAGGATCATCCAGCCCTACACCCCCCAGCTAGACCATGTCACTAAGCTCCTCATCGAGTCTTCTCTTAAACACCTCCAGGGACGGCAACTCCACCACCTCCCTGGGCAGTCCATTCCAATGTGCGATCACTCTCTCTGTGAAAAACCGCTTCCTAACATTAAGATTAAATCTCCCCTGGCGTAGCTTGAGGCCGTGCCCTCTCGTTCTGGTGTCATCAGCCTGGAAGAAGAGGTCCACACGCATCTGGCTGCAACCTCCCCGCAGGTAGTTGTAAACAGCAATGAGGTCACNATGCTTTGTAACATCCTCATACTTGTCCTTAGAAGACAGGGGTATCATATTTGAGTTACATTGTTATTGTATGAACACATGTACAGGTTATAACATGTAGTTGACAGGCATTTTGTATTGGCAGGGCACACAGAGTGATCCTTATTGTGTGAGAGACATGTAAAAATAGCAAGTCAGACATGCTTAAAAATACTATCCCAGGTCATGTTCACTGTGGTGACATGTAAGGGTTCAAATGTACATAGAAAGTATATTGCTGATGAATGTGGGGAGGAATAGTAGAATGAGGAGGAGGCCATTGGAAAACTTTTCATCTGCAAGGAACTTCTACTAATTCTGATGTTCACCACTCTTAGTGGGTCCAACCTTCTGCTGATATGGAGAAATATCTGTTTAAAACTTTATTCTCATCATAGTTCAGCTTCTGATAATAAGCTTGATTCTCTAAACTTGGAGATGTATAACCTAGATTAAAACCATACCATGGATATTTCAAAATTTTCTAAGGAATAACAATAGACATTCTAAAAAGTACTTCACTAAAAACAGGGATCAGCATTGCCTGTGAAATCAAATTCTTTATCATTGCCTTGGGCTTTCACAATTCTCTGCACATCACATTCTGTTCCATAGTTTCACAGAACAGAATGTGTTTCATTTCATTTTCCTTGAAAATTTACTTGGCCTAATATCTTGGCAGCAGTTTACAAACTTTGCTAGGTTATACAGCTGCCAGTAAGAATTAAGAAGTAGGTCCCAGTCTTCCATAAATAAAAGTAAATCTGCTAAATTAAATATTTGTTTTCTTTCTGTCGTATCAGTGAAACTAGTCTTTTGAACTTCATCGAAAGAAGTTTTCATGTATTTTGACCTCATAAAACTTGCAGCTAGACAAGTAAAATGGAAATTATGGAGAGCTGGCATAATTAATCTCATACATCACTTGCCAAAGATTACAATTTTTGCTCATCAGTGGTAAGATGAAACTGTAGACAGGATGCATTTCCTAGGAGTTACAGTGTAGTCCACCTGTAACTATATTTCACAGAAGATTTCACAGAATATTCTGAGTTGGAAGGGACCCACAAGGATCATCGAGTCCAACTCTTAACACTGTCTCCCTGGCGGGAATCGAACCCAGGTCTCCCACATGCCAGGTGGGGCACTTACCACTGTACTAAAGTGGATTTCTATTGATTAAGAAGCAGGAGTTACTGAAAAGTGTTAAGAACTAGACCAGGGAAGATAAGATGATCACAATGCTCTCTTCAGAACCTTAAATTATTTTAACTTATTACTGATAGAGTCAAATAGAAATCCTTCATGACAGTTTGTTACTGATTTTCCATATACGTCAAAAGTGGTTGTTTTGTGTTTGTTTTTCCTTCTGACAGGTGCACCTAGTTACAACAGTTTTTATGTTTTTTGCAAAAATTTCTGCCAAGCTGTGAAGCCTGGGAAACTGAGGGTCCGCTGTAGTGTGTGTAAACAAGGAACCCTGACATTGGCAAGGGTAAGCTTTTTTAGATCTTTTTCAAGGTTTTGGAGTATATGGAAATTATATGTTTGGGGAGTTTTATATCCATACATATGGCTATACATATATGTATTTCTATATTTTTGTACTGTTTTTAACTGAAAAGAATAATTCAAAAGTTTTTGCAAATTTCATTTACCTATCTCCATTATTTGCGGCATATGCAAGGAACAGAGTGCAAACTAGAGCTCCAGTCCTGAAAAGACATACTTAGCTCTTTATTTTAAGGATTAATGATGATTAATTTGGTGGTATGCACAATGTATACATCTACATGTGTGCTAAACGGATGAGATTATAGGTGCTTTTTTAATGCTTGAAGCAGTTGTGTCGTGGTTTGACCCTGGCTGGATGCCAGAGACCCACCCCAACTTCTCCTGAAGGAGAAAACTAAAAAAAACCAACTGGAAAATAAAACTGGAAAATAAAATAAAACTGGTCACAGGCAAAAACTTTTGAATTATTCTTTNCACCACAAGGCACAAAAAGTCTGTCCAAGGATCTCTGCCGAGCTCTCAGCTAGCTCTAGGCTTCTGTTTCGGGGCTTCAAAACATCAGCAGTGTTGTCCAGTTTTTACCTCTCCATCTTCAGTCTTAATGCTTAGACGGATTCTGCGGTCCTGGTTCTCTCTCTTTGGTCCATAGGTTTTCACCATGGTCAGTCCAATTCACAAACAGCAGCGGGATGCCTGGAAGAACATCTCTACCCCTTCTCTCGTTGGGCCTGGGGCCTTCAAATCTCTCAGCCTCCCGACGCAGGTTCTGAGCTGGCACGCTACATCTTACTACTGAACTTTTTTCTTCTCTCCCAAGTATGTTATTTGCAGAGACGCATGCCTTTATCTGTAACCTTGAAGGCCCTGGCAGCACGGAAAGCTTAGGCAAGAACTGAGCTGTTAACCCCCTCGCTACCAGAGCAGCAGAAAAACCCCTAAACCATAACACAGTTGTTAAGGCCACAGAAAGACCTGAATTCATATATAGTGTGGCCATTAAAGAAAGAGACAAAACTGTTCTGAGTGGCTGTGTAGATGGGAATATAAATACCTCCATCTCAGTTGCTTCATGTAAAGTCAAACAGAAGTTGTTGTGCTGGGACAGAAAATTAGTAGGAAATATGTCAAGTGTGGTTTGCATCCTAAAATGGGAGAATGTTGTTTGAGTTGAATGTGCAGTACTGTAAAGTTTTGGAGGGGTTTTTTTCGGGTTTGGGGTTTTTTTGGTCTAAATGCTGGTGAATTTCACTGATTGTGTTACTGTTGAATTAAAGTCACTTCTCTCTGATAAGTCAGTGTTTGTCAACCAGGTTTGTGATGTGAGAGGCTTAGGTTTTGAAGAGGACTGAGCCATACCTTGCTGTAGCTTGGGGCAACAGCTTCCATATTTGGTTAATTTCAGCTTCATGTTCTCCGTGGAGCACAGTGCTTCATTGTCTTTGCACATAACAACATTGTAAGGCCCTTTACAAACCTAGCTCCTGTATTCTCATTGAAAAGAATAAATCATACCATGCTTATATAAATCTAATTCAAAAAGCTATAATAACAAACACCCTTAAGCTTTGTGTGCTACTTACTCCTGAATTGCCTGACTGTCTCTGATTTATTTCAGAAGCTTCAAGATGTTGCATTTTGTGGTATTCCAGGTGATCACATCAAAGGGGAATTTTTTTCTCTCTAAAGTTGCTTGAATCACATATAAATCAACAAGAGAAGTCACAATTAATGTACATTTCCAATGGTAGGAGGGATAAAACCCCAAACAACATTGTATTCCAGTGGAATAAAAGCAGTCAGTACAGCTGAAAGACATTGCTATTATCACTAGATGTATCTGAATCTTATGTATTGCATTGACATCACACATGAGTGCTTTACTATATTCAGTGACTTCCTGCAGCATGCACACTTTTGGGAATGAAGACTTTCACATCTCTGCTCTTTATTTTGCAATCCATATGTCCCTTTTATTAGGTAAACTTTAATAAATTTCCAAACTTTTCAGCTTTTACAGTATCTGCTGAACAGCGTTCTTTGTTTTGGAGACTTAAGAATCCCTAAAAACAAACAAATAAACAAACCATTTCAACCCTTTATTATCTCTCAGGAATTCCTCAACACTCCATGATGGAAACCTTATTATAGAAAGTTCCACTAAAGTATGCTTATAAATAAGTTCTGACTGCTGGAACGTACATGAACCAACTCTTTTAACGAATACAGAGTCAATGACACAATAAATATGCACAAACTGATAAATTAAATTGACTGAGCAGATTATAGCTACTTCATTTTTCAATTAACATATTTTACAGTAGATATGAAAAGAACATAGCTGGAAACTTGTAGTGAAAGTTCTTCCAATTTTCAAGATTGATTCAAAAAAATCCCAGCTTTCAGAAGATTTGAGAAGGTACTTCAACATACAAGTACAAAGGACGAAAGGGAGATATCTTTTTGAGAGTATCAAATGATAATTTTTGTCTTATTTAGTTTTTAAATAATGCTTGTCTATGAAATTAATTTGCACTTAAGATTCTTGTTACTTTTCCCTGAAACAAAGAAAATCTGTTATCATTTGTTTTCTCTCAAATTTGAACAGAGTACAGTGTTTAGGAACAGCATGCTGTTCCTGCAGTTTGGGCTGTCAGTCCTTTTGACTTACAAAATGCAATATTTGCGATACGGGCACATTTAGTGTCATGGTTGTACTGTGCAGCAGTCAGTTTGTTTTATAAATACATAGCATCTATCTCAGTTCTGTGGTTATAAAGATTAGGTACAGATTTGGCATGTGCCAGGCCCTTCTGAACCTCTTTTCTCATCATTTTCTGGTCCAGCTTCCAGGAATACAGAAAATAATTTCTGCTGGGGGGCTTCTAATAAACAGTAAGAGTCATTTATTTTTTAGTTCTGTGTAGAGACCTCTCTGCCTTAAGGCCAGGCAGAAATGTGGCACTCACACCAAGTGCATTGTGTCTGTTCTGCTTTCTTCAATGCATTGCGGTCTACACTCCCAGGAAAGTTCTGTCCAGCTGAAAGTCTTAATATCAATCATTTGACTTCTATGCACATTAAAAAAAGCTCAAGTTAGTATATTATCCCATACCCACTATCTTTTGCCTTCAATCCCACTGGACTGTGCCAGTGATTGTTGATGTGCACCTTCTCTACTGGTACTACTATTATTTTCCTTTTGTAGAGAAATTAGTCAAAATAAAGTTGACAGGAACAGACTATAAAGAAAGCTTATTTGTACCACTATACTACTGATTTGCCAGCAAAGTCACTATTTTTTAATCTCTCTTTCTCCCCCCATTCTTCGTAAATTGTGCCTGACCTTTACATGGCAATTCAACAAGTTTCTTGAGGAGCTCTCTTTTGCCATAAGTACCAAAGCACCGTGTAAGTCAGCATTTGTTACACTAATTCTTTAATTGAGATCAAAGTGAATACGTGTGTAAAACCCACACAAAGCTCTGGGCAGTCCTCACTTACTCTACATGCTAATCCTTTTCCTACCTAAGCCACAAATGACCAGCCTAATTAAAATGCGCTTTCATTTTTCATGGTGTGTTGACTGACATTTTAAAATATTAGTTATTCATTTAAACAGTCTTATTCTAAAACCTTACTTAACTGTCATGCCTATTTGCATATCATTATTTTAATATATGATGCTCAGAGTAAATTTATGTTACTATATTTCTATGAAATTAAAGAGCCCACTGTTTTTATTTTTACCAAAGACATATATCTATATATTGAATTTGTAATTTTCCAGTTGACACTTAGGCCGGCGTTTTATGAGTGTTTCATGACATAAGGCTTTATGGGAGATATATACCATGTTAATTTAATTATAAGAAAACGTCAGTCACTGCAAAAGCATCACGTCTTCCTACTTTTTCTAATTAATCAAGCACAAAAGCATGTCTGGAAAGACTGGAATGTAAGAGTCTGGGGTAGGCCACCTGCAAGTCTACCAGTAACTTTCTTCAGTTAAAAATTTGTTGTTTGTTGACTGGGGTTTTTTAAACTTCTGAAAATATTTCTTTCATATCATACAATACTGCAATTTTTTTTCAGCCATGATTGAGATAATTAGGGTATTCTTCTCACCAGAAAAAAAACCAAACAACCCAAACACCAAACAACAAGGCAACAAAATAAACAAACAAGCCAAAAAGGTTTGATTATAGCAGTTATATTTGCAGTACTTGTTTTAGAGCCGTAACAGTGTTAACATTCTCAGTGTTAATTTTATATTGAAAAGGAAAATGTCTATCTGTGAATGGAAAGCCGTGTTCTGCAAACTGATATGCACCAGTCCATACAAAACCCCAGACGTTTTCAATGTAAGTGAGACTTGGGTGTACAAAAGGCAGTAACATTTGCTTTGGTATCTGTTTATTATAATACTTAATACAACCAGAATAAGAGTCTGGATTGAAGTGTGGTAAATGGACTTTGGATCTCTCTAGTCAGCCACAGGTGCTATGATGAGGCCATTTCTAGTGTGAACAGTCATTACTATGTCATTCTTCTCATTGTGTTCTTGGTAGGTAGTACGGGTGGGGTTTTTAGTATATCTTCTGGTGCAAGCACCCAAAGGAGTTTGTTGTATCTTCTTCTGTACTTTTCAAATGTTCCTTGTAGTTCACATCATTATTTCAGATCATTTCACACATGAGGAGTTATTCTCAGCAGCTGAGATGAGACTTAGTTTCTGGGTGCATGCAATCCACTTTTTGTCCTTGCCCTCTGCACTCCAGAAGAGCCTCCTGATTTCACAGGTTTTGTTAAATTGTCTTCACCACAGGATTGCTCTTCCATTATTTGTTGTATTAGGAATGTTTCTTTCATTTATTGCTTTTCATCTTAAACCTAAGAAAGAAATGGCCATTTGCTGGATTTTGTTCCTCTGGAACTTATTATTTAGGTAGATTATCAGGATAGGCTGTGTGCTACATCACAGTTCTGTGAGGGAAAACTGTTACAGTCTTCAGAGTGCCTTTCAATGACTGACAAACAACCGGTCAGAGACAGTGCAAGTGGTCTCCTGATAGATGATACTGTGGCCTTAGTAATTTGATATTTTCAAATTTCACAGATTCACAGGTTATTCTGAGTTAGAAGGGACACACAGGATCATCTAGTTGAACTCCCAAGCAAATGCCCACACAGGGATCAGGCCCACAAGCGTGGGACCATGGGCACCACACTCCATCCATCCAAGCCTCCCACAAACTAGACCATGTCACTAAGCTCCTCATCCAGTCTTCTCTTAAACATCTCCAGGGATGGTGACTCCACCACCTCCCTGGGCAGACCATTCCAATGTGTGATCACTCTCTCTGTGAAAAAACTCTTCCTAACATTCAGTCTAAACCTCCCCTGGCGTAGCTTCAGGCCATGTCCTCTCATTCTGGTGTCGTCAGCCTGAAAGAAGAAGTCCATACCCACCTGGTGGGAACCTCCCCTCAGGTAGTTGTAAACAGGAATGAGGTCACCTCTGAGCCTCCTCTTCTCCAGGCTGAACAACCCCAGCTCCCGTAGCTGCTCCCCATAGGGCTTCTCCTCCAGTCCCTTCACCATCCTTGTCATCCTTCTCTGGGCCCTCTCGAGCAGCTCAACATCCCTCTTAAAC
>WEKX01013196.1:29776-63296 GCA_013390025.1 Pitta sordida
CTTATTTGTAAACAATAGGTCGAGCACAGCCTCCCCCCTGGTAGTCTCACTCACCTGCTGCATCAAGAAACAGTCATCAACTACCTCTAGGAACCTTCTGGACTGTCTCCTCTCTGCTGTGTTAAGTTCCCAGCAGATATCAGGCAGATTAAAGTCTCCTGTAAGAACTAGGGCAGCTGATCTTGAGGCTGAGTCTAGTTGCTTAAAGAGCACTAGGTCTGCCTCTTCCTCCTTATCTGGCGGTCTGTAACATACTCCGAGCAGAATCTCAGCTTTATTGGGAATCCCTCTTACCTTGACCCATACGCTCTCTACTTGATCATCCTTGATGTCAAGTTCTATGGTATTTAGGGTTGCTTTAATATATAGGCCCCCCTACCCCTTCCTCTACATGCTCTCCTACCTCTTCTAAAGAGTGTGTAGCCTTCCAATGTGGCGCTCCAATCATGCGCATCATCCCACCATGTTTCCGTGATGGCAACGATATCATATCGCTCCTTAGGATGGCAACAGGTCAGGTTAGGTATCAGGTTTGACTAGATTAGATTAGGTAACAGGTGATAGGTTGGACTTGATGATCTCTATGGTCTTTTCCAACCTTACTGATTCTGTGATTCTGTGATTCTGTGATGCACCGTAACCTCCAGTTCTTCCTGTTTGTTACCCAGGCTGTGTTCATTGGTGTACATGCACTTCAACTGTGCTGCTGAATATGTTTTTGGCTCATTTTTACCAGTTTCAATGCCCTCTTGGGTCACTTCCTAAGAAGAGAAAGATTTTTAATGCAATCATTTTCAGTGAGTTCTTACTTTCTAAGTGTTTTCTTTTCAGTGAACAGAAACTTAGCAGCGGTTTTCAGTATTAGAAAATAAAATGGCAGTTTACTTCACTCTTTTTTATCTTTAAATATATATATTCTCATATATTTATATGCAGATTTAGCCCTTCATTTGTGAGAAATGGGTCATGTCAGCGTCTCATGAGATGTCAAACTCGCAACTACATGCAGGTCATTAATATGCATGCAGGTCATGCCCATCGCTCCACCCCCAGCCAATCAGGAGCGCTGGGGATCCTCTTCAACTCCTCCCCATAGGTTCTTGCAGCACAGGAGAGGAAAGGGAAGTGATTCTGCACCCTGTGTGCCTCTGGGGCCCCCCCTGAGAATCCCTAGACTTCTCTTCAGCCACGCTGCCACTTCCGCATCTGCCGCCGGCAGCGCAAACCCTGTGCTGCTACTCCCCCCACCACCACCCCCCGCCCCCCTGCTCGTGTCCACTGCGTCCCAGCCCCATGTCCTGGCTCTGTGTCCTGGCCCTGCGTCCCGGCACCGTGTCCCGGCCCTGTTTCCCGGCCCCGTGTCCGAGCCCCGCATCCCGGCCCTGTGGGTGGGCTACAGCAACATAGTGAGCATGTTCTGCTGACACACTGTGGCCAGCCCCACTTTCCTGGGGCAGTTCCCTTCCCCGCCTGTAGCCAGGGAAACAGTAACACAGACGCATGCGCACAAGCACTGCCCTCTTGGAGCTCACAGACGCTCCACACACACAGGTGGGCGAGCGACGCTCACTGAATTAAGCGTAGGCAGGTGGAGGACTCATCCCCACCTGGCGCCTCATGTCACACAGGTCCCTGCTCTGTCTTCTACAGTGACCGTCCCCATCCCAAAGCCCTCACTGAGCCACAGAAACCGCGCGTCCTCCCCGCAGGGCTGGTCCAGTCCCACTCCAAAGGGAGCGCCGGCACCGCCCCTCTGCGGAGCAGAGGCACTGCGCATACGTCAGCTGAGGAACCTCGCAAATACCTGAAATTGAAATGTAAGACATTTTCCTCGCGAATCCGTGGGGTCGCAATTATGCGGTCGCAATGCAGCGGGGACATACTGTATATATTTAGTGAAACTCCATTCCACAGTGCACAGACCCTCACCACTTCTCGTTTCAGGTCATGTCTTTTTCCTGGAATTAGTTTTATCCTGGTTTAGTGACAAAGAAAGGAAAGAATACTTCTCACTTCTTTGGAGAAAGGCTGACTAAAAGAGAAAGGAACAAGTGGCACTGCTGAAATTTTGTAGCCCTTAATGCTGCTGAGTCATCTTCTTCCTCTGCTGGTGACACTGTTGGGGTAATATTACAATCAGGTTACAAAAAATCAATGTGTCCTTTGAAGCTAAACTGCAAAATAAACACCAGTTGAAATATATGTGATAATGTGTGATCTCACTTAGTGGATGTACTTGGTGGCATGACCTAGATATTAGGGTAGTGTGTTATAGGTAGGATGGTGTGTTACTAGCAGGATGGCAACAGGGTAGGTAACAGATTTGGCTAGGTTAGGTAATAGGTGATAGGTTGGACTTGATGACCTCTGTGGTCTTTTCCAACCTTACTGATTCTGTGATTCTGTGAATCTGTGGATAGTGAGATATTAAAAATGTGACTGAATTTTTGAAACAAAGTAACATAGGTATTTGTCTTTCCAAAATTACATGTCTGCTGTGAGAATAAAAATGTTTTTGATTAATTTTAGCTAACACGTGACAAACATTACATGTTAAATTATTTCTGCAGAATACTGTGCAAAAGACAGTTACCATTGTAATGTGTGTTCCTTGGTCAAGGCAAAAATCTGAAACAACCATTTATTTTTGGGATCCTGCTAATGAATGTGTTAGTAAAAAAATAACTTCATTTCCTCAACGTTAGCTGACAAAAGTAGTACTTACAGGAAATTACATCTATTCAATATATGTGCTTCTTTCTACACAAATAATGGAAAATGTCTTAATTCTGACATCTAAATTACCACCACCGGGCACTGATGTTAATGCTGCCTTGAGAAGATTTGTGTAGAGAAAATGAGTTTTTGGAATAAATTTTTCCTGAGTTTCCACAGACTCAGGAAATCCTCCTGTATACTTAAGTCACTATACTTAATCATAAATAAAACTAGGGTTGGTTTTTGTTGTTTGGGTTTTTTTCCCCTGGTGAACCACTGTTTTTTCAGAGTGAGGGAACATCTTAAGATGCAGATGTGTTTCTCTGTTGTGTAGGCCAAGCCCTGCTGTGCCATAATTCGAGCGAAAAATCAGTCATATTTTAATCTTCTTCTTACCCCCTGCACAGGGAAATGTACTCTTTCATCTACTCATTTCTCTTATGAATTGATTTTGTAGTGACAGATCAGTCATGAATATGAACTACTGAGACTCTTAGTGCAGAACTATACTTTGATAGTAAGTCCTGTCTCCTAATGGCGTTCATCGTTTATGTCCAAGTCCATGCTACATATAAAACTTCTATCTTCCGTATCCATCAGACAGTTTGAGCAGTTTCCAATAGCAAAATCTGTCTCAGAAAGGAATACTTTTCAATTATAGCAAAAGAGAAGCTACAGTAAATCCTTGAATGTTGTGGGAGTCGGGTCTGGAAGCATGCTGTGATAAGTGAAATCCATGAAGTAGCAGTAAATAGGGTTAGATTTAATTTTTAGATAACCACCATGCCATTCTCAAATTTTAAGGAAGGGAGATGTTAAATGAACTAAACAAAAGGCAGAATTCCTCCACAAGAGTTGTTGGGTGGAGGTGGAGGAGTCTTTATGTCTTTTGGCTGGAGAGCTAATGGCTCTTGATGGGCCATTTGGCCTCTGATGGCTGGGCAGGGGTGGAGTGTTCTTTTGGGGTTTTTTTTGTGTTTCTTTTCTCCTTATTACCCTTTTGTTACTGTTTGGTTTTTTGGGTTTTTTTTAACATAGTCATACCTCTGAATTCGAGGGGTTTTGGTCTTGTGAGGCTCTTGCGAAACATTAAACCCATGAATTCAGGTCAGACATTATTGTGGCAAATTATTGCCAGATATATGGCAACTTTGCAACACTACAACATCCAGGGGCCCCTTAAGGTACAGGGACAGTAGGAGTAGGAGTGTTTTCCCTTTAACTGCAGTGGCTAGCACAGGCAGGAGTGTTTTGCTAGAGGCTATGCATATGTGCATATGTGCATGATCCTGGATCCCTTCCGGCTCGGAGCGGCCTGCTAGACTGTGAGAGAACTAGGTTTGTGTTACCGCTCTGGGATGTGCTTTCAGTCTCTGTACGGGTGTTAGATGGTGAGTTGGACTAGATGATCCTTGTGGGTCCCTTCCAACTCATAATATTCTGTGATATGCTGATATGTGCTGGCAAGTCCGGGCTGGCTCCCATGGCAAGAACAGCTGGAACAGGGACTCACATGGGTTCATGTGTTACAGTTTAAGGCTTCCTCACTCCTGGCAGGGGCAGCTGGCCAGTCACGGTTGGGGCTGGCCACCTCAGCACTGCACTATCCTATGGAACTATGCACCACTCCACGAATCACTGAGTAAGTAGCATGGAAAAAATTTCCGCGGATCACTGAAGCCAAGGATGACAGCACAAATTACTGAGGAATGGCTGTATGTAGATGTAAATAATTGTTGCTTCCTTTTTCTACGCTTTTTGACCGAAGATCCCTTTGCTTCAACAGGTATAGTATTTAACAAGGTTTTTTTCCTTTCCACTCCAGGAAGATTCCCAACTTCCCTGGAATGTATTGTTCTAATCTATGACTAGTCAGTAAAGTAGGGGGAAAAAGCCCACAATGTACTGAAGCCACAAATCATGAAGTGTGAAATAGTGAGGGAACACTGTATTTCTAAATGGCCTGACCAAGGAGACCAATATTTTTTTACTGCAGTTCCACATGTGCCATCCTCATAAGGATTTCATATCATACACTCTTCCATGTTGTTCTCACGTTGCTTTTAGTGACTTGTTGCAGACCATCAGCATTATATAAATTGAGTACTGAGCTGACTCAGAATTTGCAATTACTGGTAGAACTTTTCTAAGAATGATAGCAGCAGGTCTCCAGGTCTCATTCTGCCATTGCTCATCCAATATTTTCATTGCTTTTATTACCATGAGTATCAGAAGAAAAAACATAATGTCTGCATTTCTACCTTAAAAAGGTATCTTAGATTTTGCCATATCCAGCCTCACCCTGGATAGGTTGCTCCAACAAATTTTCCTGAGGCCTGTTTATGATACTGTGGCACTTACAGAAATAAGAAAGTCCAACACTAGGTGACTGAAAAAATCTTTTTAAAACATTTTATTCTTTCCTCTCCCCTTTTGTCTTTGGCTCTAAGTATTCCTCTTCTTCCTACTGAACCTCTTGAAGGACAGCCTCATGCTTGCACCTGTCTCACATAGTGGCACTGCCATTGTGGCTGGCCTCCAAAGTGCTGTTCTGCTGAAGAGAACAGTTGTGAGGATTCAGAAGAATTGACAAGATTTTATTCAGGCTTTAGGCTCTCTCTTTCATTTATTTTTTAAATATCCCTTAAGAAAAATTTCATCACATTGGATATCAAATGTAATATACAGTAAATGAAAACAAATGTATTTGATGTATGAAAAAAAGGTCTATATATTTCAAAAGAGAGGAACAGCAATTCTTTCATGCAAAATAAACTTGGCAAAGGAAACAGGTTTGCCTCTATGTTGAAAAAATAGGTTCTTCTTTCATTTTAATGGGATAAGAAAGTATATTTTATCTCCTAATTCTATTACAAGCTCTGAGATATCTATGCACGATTTATATTTATTGCAGTATGTTTTTTCAATAAGATTACATATTATAAAGTGTCTTAAAAGCTGGGAAAAAATACCAGCTATTGGAGACAGGGAAAATTACTTCGGTATTATGTACTGCTTCAAGTCATGCTGTGAAATAAAACTGGCTTTTAATGTGGAGCCTGAAGTGAGTTTCTCCAGCCTGGGTGACAACAGTCATAAATGAAAAGGAAAATAGTTACAAAATTTACTTTCAGATAAGATTTTTACATGAGTTTCTGAATCAAATGTCTAATAAACCCTTTTGCCAGAGAGGATAGATTTATGCCTAATAATACAGATGGTGTTCAGTGTATCTTGCCCCTGCTGTTGCTGTGATAGCATTGAAGCACAGACTCACAGAATGATTGAGGTTGGAAGACAGTACTGGAAGTCATTTGGTTCAACCCTCTCTGCTCAAGCAGGGCCACCTGGAGCCAGTTGCCTAAGATTATGTCCTTTTCAATATCTCCAAGGATGAATTGAATATCTCCACAGCCTCTCTGCTCAACCTGTGCCAGCATTGTCACCCTCATAGCAAAATGGTTACTCTTTACGTTCAGGCAGTGCCTTTGGTGTTTCACTTTGTTCAGTTTGTGCCCACTGCCTCTGGTACTGTCACTAGACAGCTCTGAAAAGAGCCTGACTATCTTCTTTACAACCTCCATTCATACATTGATGTGAGATCACCTCTAATGTCTATTTCAGTATATTGTGGAAGGTCTGGGACTAGTAAAAAATATCATGCTCAGAGTGAGACTTTTTTGTCAAAAATATTAGCTGCATTTGAATTGATATTGTGTAGTATTGCATATACTCTGGATGTATAAATGTGGATCAGATTGGGGACTTCAGTCTGTTTCACTCATTTATAGATCTTGTCCTGTTTCTGATGGGGGGGGGGTTGTTGTTTTGTTTTTTGGGGAAAAAAAGGAGTACCAGCAGATGTGATAACAAGCCTTATTCATCTTTAGTTTGGGATATTCTTGGAGGCAGAAATGTATCCAGAGAGGAAACACTCTTTCCCTATGTTAGCATATTGCCCTTATAAATGTATATTGTTGGCCAGGGAAATGAAAAGTTACATTTTTTGCATATTAATTATTGGCAGCTCTAATGTTACCCTCCATGCAGAACCTCCCAACTTCCCAAAGAAAGACCCTCATTCTCAAGTTTCTTACACTTTTATGCTGAAAATAGATACAATGAATATTCATCAGCATTTTAAGCATTAATGCCGTATCTGCCAAGTTGACATCTTAAGTTGCATATGTAGGTAAATCCTTCTTGATCTCGCCTTTCTCTGTCTCTATCTATCTATCTATCTATCTATCTATCTATCTATCTATCTATCTGTTTATCTCCTTTAGATCCACTTTTCTACTCAATAAGGCCAAAATGTGCTGTGGATGTGTTGCTGGAATGTATTCCAGTACAAACAAGTCATGGACTCTGACAATGGGGCTTTTTTTTTAATATGGCAGCTGCCACTGAGATTCAGATGTCTCTGTGCATAACTCTTCTAATTTGCTTTCTTTATTAAAGTACAGCCAAACTTCTGTCTTCCCAATATTATTCCTTAGATAGCTGTGAATACAGAGAGATCATGCTAGCACTAGATTATTTCAACATCTTTCATAATGATGAATATTTAACAATTCTAAAGGGTCAGTAATTTTCTTCTTAATTTTTAAGATGCTGGAATATCTAAGAACCACCTGGCTCAAGATGAAAAAAGAACTGTATTAACTTAATGTGGTGTAGTAGCAGAAGTAGCAAATGTCATACTATTTTCTTAAAAATGCACCTTCATCTCCATTGAGAAGTTGATCTATGTTTTAAATTATTATTATTACCTACAGTAGTTTGATCTAAATTGATAACCAACCTGATCTCCTTTTATGAACTGGAGACTCACCTGGTTGACAATAGAAAGGCTGTGGATGTTGTGTACTTGGATATTAGCACAGCGTTTGATACCGTTTCCATGGCAAGCTTCAGGAGAAACTCTCTGAGCGTGGTTTGGATAGGAGCATCCTGTGTTGGGTTAGGAATTAGTTGGACGGACGAGCTCAGAGAGTGTTAGTGAATGGTGCCACATCCAGCTGGCAGCCAGTCACTAGTGGAGTCCCACCGGGATCAGTGTTAGGTCCAGCACTGTTTAATATCTTTATTGAATATATGGACGAGGGAATTGTGTCCACCATTAGCAAGTTAGCAGTCCACCATTAGCAGTTTGCATTAGCAAGTTGGGGGCAAATGTTGATCTGCCAGAAGGCAGAAGGGCCCTTCAGAAGGACCTTTATAGGCTACAGAAATGGGCAGAATCTAATAGTATGAGATTTAACAAGTTCAAGTGTCAAGTTCTTCGCTTTGGACATAACAACCCCATGCTTTGCTATCAGCTGGGGGAAGAGTGGCTGGAGAGTGGTGAAGTGGAGAGGGATCTGGGAGTAATGGTTGACAACAATGTGCCCAGGTGGCTAAGAGGGCCAATGGCATCCTGNTCTTTCTTCAGAACTTAAACATTAAGTGAAAACTCAGACTTCTTTAACTAAAAATCAGGTAATTTTAAATTTATAAGACTTATTTGGATAGGGTTGTGATCTAAAGGTGTTAAGGTCAAATTGTTTAAATCTTTCCTCAGAGCTTCATTACTATAAAATATTTTCAACATGATGGAACCATAGGCATGGTAGTTATATTGACTTAACTTTCTTGACAGAAGTACGACGTCCTCTAGTGATGATTTTCCCCTTCAGAGTAATTATAAGTAGCTAGTAAACCACAAAAAATTGTTAGGATTCATTTATATTTTTCTGATGTAAGCAGCTGGACATAAAAAAAAATATTCTTGATTCCCTCTGGTAATTGCATATGTTCAAAGCTTGCTTTATGCAGAAAAAAGAGTTTAATGGTATATCCTGAAGGTAGAGGGGGTTTATGTTTTTTCAGGTATATTTTTTAAACATAACAAACGCTTCTCTGTTAGGGACTTGATTATCTTAGGAATCCAGTAGGACTTTTTTCTATTTTTAACTATACAAATATACATGTAATATCAAACTGTGAAATTTTTCTAGGCTTTATTTGCACACCATCATAAAAGGCAAGTGAATATCTGTGGTATATTTACTTTGATTTGATCTGTATATGCTGCGCCCATCAGCAGTTTGTGATCTGATGGTGAAAGCATTTTGCTGTTGTTTTGAATTTGTCTGTACCTCCCCAAGTTCTATATTTCAGTGCTTTTAAAAAAAAATTGAATTCAGGCTTTATCCATTCAAATCAGTATGTTCTACATGTCTTTATTTCCATAAGTGCTGTCAAAAAAGTCAACTCAGTTGGCAGAAGTTACCTTTTTCAGAGTAAGGTACTGCATTTTAGCTGATGCCTCAGGTTCCTGTAAAGAGCATCAAGAGATGTTTTTACTGGCTTTCTTTTGCTTAGCTCTGCACATAGCCTGCCAGCTGTCTCATCGCTACCCAGGAATGTTGCCGAGTAATGCCCATAACTTTTTAAAAATGACCAAAGATGGTGTTATTTGTCTGATAGCAATATAGATGTCATGGATGGTAAGGCATATTCTCAAAATTTCCCTGAAGTGGTTCGTCCTCCTTCGGGTCATAGATTGCCTGTCTGCTTCACACACTACCACCTGTGCAGCTGAGAGGATGCACTATTTTGAACTGTCCTCATTTGAGCAACATGTTCAGCCTGGATGTTCATATTCTCTCTGTACATTTTGACACGCTTGATTTGAAAAATTTAGTTTCAGGTGGAGGAGGGTAGGAAGGCCCTCCAGACGGATNTCCAGGCTGATGACACCAGAACGAGAGGGCACAGCCTCAAGCTACGCCAGGGGAGGTTTAATCTTAATGTTAGGAAGCGTTTTTTCACAGAGAGAGTGATTGCATATTGGAATGGGCTGCCCAGGGAGGTGGTGGAGTCGCCGTCCCTGGAGGTGTTTAAGAGAAGACTGGACGAGGAGCTTAGTGACATGGTCTAGCTGGGGGGTGTAGGGCTGGATGATCCTGGGCCCCTTCCGGCTTGGAATGGCCTGCTAGACTGTGAGGGATCTAGGTTGGTGTTACCGCTCTGGGGTGTGCTCTCGGTCTCTGTATGGGTGTTAGATGGTGAGTTGGACTAGATGATCCTTGTGGGTCCCTTCCAACTCATAATATTCTGTGATTCTGTGATTCTGTGTGTGAAATCAACTCTCCCAAAGGTAGGTTTTTCATTTCAGACAGTCTAATTGCTTTCCTAACAGACTTAAGCAAATAGACAAGAGTGTGCATAACCCAACATTTTCCTGATGTTTTAGGTGGTGTTTAAAAGTGGGAGAATAATTTTTTTACATATGCAACCTCCTCTGAATCTGTACATATATCTGCTTTAACTTAGGTCCAGAAACTTCCAAACTCCTTCTATATGGTTTTAGAAATAATTCTATTAAATTTTTTGAAAAACAATCACCATACTGAAAGACTGTCTGGTTACTTGCATGAGTCTTGAGCCTCGTGGAACTTTCTGTCAAGTCACCAGATTAAATCTCTGCCTGAAGTGTGACAGTACTTTTGGTGAGAAACAAAATGGATTTAAAACAATACACTCAGCTTCCATCGGAATAATCAATTTATATGTGCATCTCCTGCCTTATAGGATATAAATTAATTCAGTAAATTGGAATGTGACAAACTAAAGGGTTATTTTAATTCCAGACCAATAGGAAAGGATGTTCTGTGGTTTTATACAGTTAAAAAATTACTTTTAAATTCTCAAAAAGAAAACTAATCAAAAGCCAGAATACCTGCTCATGGGAGCAAGTGTGCTTTCACTATGCAATAGTTTTATTTATGTTTTATTTAACATTTTTTGGTTGCATTTAAGAATTTTATTTATTATTTGGTGTCATACATGTTTTGTTTGGTTTACGAACGTGTCAGAAAATACCATCAATTCCTGATGGTGATGGACAGATGTCGTGGTTTGACCCTGGATGGATACCAGAGATTCACCCACAACCTCTCCCGGAGGAGACAAACTGAAAAACTGGTCACAGGCAAAACAAGGCAAGCTACAAGAAATATAAAGGATTTATTTATTAACTAACAAGATCAGAGCTTAGTGTGAGAAACATCATTTCAAAGGCAACCTTTTCCCCTCACCCCTCCTTCTCTTACAACAGATCTCATATTCCCTTTTTTGACCAGGAGACAAAGGGGGCACAGGGGTAGTGGTAAATCCAGGCAAGCTGGTATTTCTGACCAGATTTGGGGTAGGAACCATATCTCTGCCCTTCCATAAAGTCCTCTCTCTCTCTCTCACGAGAGGAAAAGCCTTTCATGACCCTTTTCCAAGTGAGATCTTGACCCTGGGACAACAACTTTTCCATTCTCTGTTGCCCGAGAGTCACAGCACAGGAAGTAGTTTTTTAAGTACTGGCTTTTGCTGCATCATTATGAGCCCATCCCAAAGTGCATAGTTCAGATCCTACCACAATACATTTCTGTCACAAAACGTCTGTCCAAAGGATCTCTGCCGAGCTCAGCTCCGGCTCCGTGTTTCTGGGCTCCCAAAACATCTGCAGCTGTTGCAGCATGATTCCCCATCTTCAGTCGTGGCCTCAGGTGGATTCTGCATCCGTGTTTCTCTCTCTCTATTCCATAGGTTTGCAGGCAGACAGTCTGCTTTCACCATGGTCCATTCCACAAGCAGCAGCAGGATGCCTGGAATCCTTCCTACCCCTTCTCTGGCCGACCTAGTCATGCCTTCATAGCTTTCAGCTTCTCCACATAGGCCCTGCTCTGGCAATCTACATCTTGTTATTAACTTTTTTCTTTTCTCCCAAATGAGCTTATGCACAAAGGCATGTCTATCTCTCTAACCTCAATTTCCATGGCAGCGACGGAGGCCTAGGCAAGAGCTGAGCTGTTAACCTCCTCGCTGCCAGAGGAAAAAAAAACTAAACCAGGACAACAGATTTGTTTACTGAGGATGGATTTTAAAAATAAACTAATATTGTGTTACTCCCTGGCTTTTGAAATAGTGTAAAAACCATTTTTTTTTCCATTTTCCCCTCAATTTCCCTACAGGCCTTAACCTGAGAATAAAAATTCTTTAATGTACGTTCATAATTATTCAGTTGGTGTTATCGTATGTTAGACCTGATTTTACCCTCTCCCTGTGACTAAGCCAAATAAGAGAAATGCAGGATGGGGCTGTTCAGATTCTAGGCTGTGATCAGAAATAAGAGCCAGCAGATTGCCTCTTTGGTTGTCTGTCCCTTTCTCTCTCAGTGCTGCTTTTTTTGCTAACTTAGAAAGCTGTTTCCTGAAATTCAGGCCCAGTGATCAAGGCTAAGAATTTTGTAGCTTTCCTATGTAGAATATAACTGATGTACTTGAACCTTAACTTTGTACAGTGAGCAGAATCTTCCTGTATACTTCAGGGAGGCCACATAATTATCTGTAATCCATTTTGCCCTATATTCTCCAATAAAATAAATTAGGGGGCCTGAGTGATTCTGTCTGTCTTAGGAGACAAGGGAAGGGAGAAGGTGGGAGACTGAAAAATAGTTTACTTTTTGCCAGTACAAATACTCATTTTGTGCTGGCTGAATATTTTGGACATGCATGGATGGTAACATGTCACAAGAAAATGAAGGTAAAATTTGGTATGGGTCTTGTTATATTCTGATAAAATCATGACTATTATTTCCTAATGCAAAATTTGTTGAATGCCAGCTCTTCCATAACTATAATAAAGGCAACTAATGCATAAATGAATTCTGGCAATTTTTAATAAATTTGAAAACCTGATATGACAGGGAGGAATGCTAAGAGGTAACCGAGTGTATAAACACTAAATGAAGGACTACCCTTATTTGTGAAAAATCCATTCCAGCGAGAAATTGAATTGGGGCTTCTCTCAAAAAAGAAGGGCTACTGTGGCTAGTGAGCCAAATCAGTGCCTGATTTTGCTCCCTTTACAATACCAAGTTATGTGAGACCTGTAAACAATACACAAGTGAGAATAAATGTAATTCTATGCTCCTTCACTTTACAGATTCACCTCCAAATATTAAAATGCTGATTAAAATTGGATATGATCAAGTGTATTAGCAGTGATGCACTTCATTTGTTGGAGCATATTGCATGAGCACATCTTGTTTGGTATTTTTATCTTGCAGTGATGATTTTCTGTACAAATCACATACAACCAGTGCATATATAAAATGACTAACATGCTTAAATTTCTAGGTCCTGTATTTATTATTCTTTCAACTGGAGAAAGAAGATTTTGCCTGAAAACTACTTGTGCAGAACCTGGTCTGTGTCAGTATTTTATGTGACATAGGGGTTAATGATAAAGAAAAGATCAAAAATTTTCATGCCACTGGTACTGACTGTTAATGAGTCTCAGCAATGTGTAGCTAGCAATTTCAGGAACTAGATCTGTAACGAATTAAACTGCAACAGTCTTGGCACTTGTTTACTGTAAATAGGTGCATCCCACTCAGAAAAAACAATTTGCAATAGGTTTACCTGTCTATATGTACTTTAATTATATGTAAGCATTCTCCAGTGATACAGTGTAAATAAATCAAAAAATTGCTGGTAAAAGCTAAAACAGTAGATTAACATATGGGAAATGCTCTTTTAAATGAGTCAACTTTAAGCTTCCCGTACTGTGAGGAATTGAACCTGTCTCAGAGTATAAAATGGTCCTGTAAATGCTGTGTCTTATGTGTAGTAGCAACTGGTACATGACACACCAGAAAAAACTAAAAATAAGAAAGAGAAGGAGAAAAACATATGGATCCGCTCCTTTTCAAATGCAGATTGTTGAGGCTGGAAGTGTCTACCACTTAGTCACTGTATCCTCCACTTGACCATATGGCTGCAAAATCTAGTGGAATGATGTAAAAACCCTAGTTAGCTTCCTGAAAACACAATATAGTAGAATAAAGTAGAAAAAGAAAAAGAAAAGTTTCTTTTATAATTAATTCTTTCTATTATGCAATATCTGATGCGTTTTATTTTTAATGGCTCTGGTATTTTATGGACTCTATATCCGTCTCTTGATATTTGACTCAATATCTTTGGTCTTCAAGTATATGTGATGATATCTCTAAGTATGCTTTTACATTTATAATTAAACGATAAGGATTTTTCTATCTATTCTGTAGAGAGCTAAAACTCAGAAGAACACAACACACCTATTAATAAGGTATCTCGTATTGTACAGAAATTAAAAGCACACGGAAAAAACCTTGTATTTCAGTCCATGACTATACTGCTAAAATTTTTATGAATTTATGGGTACTTAGTCTCCATAGGAAATGAAGAAGGACATTACCATGTGTAGCAACTCCTTGTTTGTCCTTCTGCTTTCACTTTGAAAACAAGACTCAGGCGAGAAGGGATAAAGCAGACACAGATGAGGACTTTTTGAGAGAGGATGGGGGAAATGGAGTTTAGCGTGTGTGTGTAAAATCCTTTTCAAGTAGGGATCATGAGGGAAGAGGCCTCTTCATTTTTCAACATCAGCAGCATGTCTACATCAAAATAAAAGTTCAGTTTGGGAGTAAGTGGAAAGAATCATTGGTTTCTTTTGGACAAATTGCAACAGATAAACCAATTGGATTTTAAACAGCACTTTACTTGATTTCACTTGTGTTTTTTAAAAATTTCAATCTTGTTTCACAATAATATAAAATCATGTAAACCACAAGATCCATGCAGTGTGACCTGTGTCAGCAGGACTCATTGGCTAAGACTCTCCTCAGACACAAATCTCAGTGTGAAATGCCTGGTTAATGCTGGTACACAGAGATTTACAATCTGTAAATAGGAGTGTGGCAAAATAAACCTGTTCTCTCTTTATTTTGACTTTATTTTATGCCTATTCATGTTTTAAAAATCACAGTGTTACTATACACAGAGTCTCTTTAATGTACTTTTTATGTGTATTTATGTATTCATAAATATTCAGTACTCCTTCGTGGTCAATTATCTACATATTGTAAAATTATAGTCTAGTCTTTAGTAGCTAGATACTAGCTAAATACTAGATACTAGCTAGATACTAGCTAAAGCCTAGATCTACAGGCTTTGAAAGGTCATAAAAAACAGGTGGCTTATGCTCTGCCACTTATAAGTATTTTACATTAAAGTAAAACTTTTATATTTGTAATACTTGACTTGTGTGAAGTTATACCTCATCTTCACACATAAAAGTGAACAGAAAATTAATCCTCTGTGAAAAATTAATCTTAAAAAGTTTTACACTCCTTTTCATCACCTTTGGAAATTATTTTGTCTGAAGGAGTCCTGCCTTTATATTGTGGTAGAAACATTTCATCACAATTTTCTGTAGTAGTATTTGCTGCAGCAGTTGTTCATCATCATATGAAAGCCACAGACTACAGCCTACTACTTCTGGATTGCTGTAGCAGAAAATATTATGTGGGCTGGTTAAAGAGCAGGTCCTGTTGGTTAAATTGACCTGTTTGCTACACAAGTCTTTTCAATTCAGGTGCCAGTAACAGAGATGGAACTGAAAATTTCTCTCATGAGAAAAGTAAATGTCATTAACTAAGCCAAGAGATTTACGGAAATGGTAATTTAGTTTCCTAGATTTTGACACTTGTCACCACCTGTCTGCCCTTTGATTTGGGAATTAATTTTAATTTTCAAGCCTGTTGTTTGCCAGTGAGATGGTCCATGTGGATTATAGAGCAGAGCAGAACTTCGTCCCATGGTGGTGGTTGTAGCTGAGCTCCTAACCCCAGTGACACATATCAACCTCGGTGCTGAAGGGTCAGTTGTCAAACACTTTCTAAAAATGCTGTAAATCCCACTGTAAAGTACATCTGTTAATGGTAATGTAATTGTTATCACTCTTCTTCCCCTCACCCAGCACCAAGCATATTACTTTCAGAACATATGATTTTCTTCAACATAAGGTATCATAATGTCAAAGTTACTTCTGTTCTTTCTGTGTTACCAATTCTGCTCTTCAACCCATCAGGAGTTTTTATTTCCATAACTTTATTTATCCAGAAATATTCCTTCTTCTTTCTTTCTGAGATGAAGTGAAAATCTTGATAATTTACATAGTCTTTACATTTTCACAGATTTTTTCTTTCCCAAGGAAAATGTTTTATATTCTAGATGAATATAAGAAATATACATGGGGAGAGAAAGGCATAAATTCAAATATTTAAATCCATTGTGGGATAAGGGAGAGAATTTTAATCAGACTCTGTATATTTCTTCATTGAAGACTGTATACAGTGTATGGTAGATATAGTGAAGTGGGCTTCAAATTTGCTAACTTGGACCTCAGAGGCAGAAGGTCGGTACTGCCCAGCTGACTCCACTTCTCTGGCATGTTTGTAGCCCCTGTTGAACTCCTATTTACTCTATGTAAACTTCTGCCAGTACCTAACATAGCCCTTTTAAAGGTCAGGCATTCCTACATCTACAGGTCTATTGCAGGAATAAGGACTATTTTTTTATTGAAAACAGAGTAGAAATTTCAGCATCCCATTATGCAGGATGAAGAGACAGTTCTTTCCTGTTTAAAGTCTCAATTAAAAGTTAATCAATTAATTAAATGCACTTTATTGAATTTAGTTACATTATCTTAGATAGATGGAGACCAGGGAGACTTACAGGCTCACAGGAAGTAGAATTGTAGATTATGAGTCAGTCTTTAAATTTAGGCTCCTCCCTTCAGCAGAAAAGCAGGGAGTGAGTGCTAGGTTCCTCAGTAGTGAAACCTTTTTTGTTCCCTATTTAGGCACTGCAGAATTTAGCTCAGGACTGGAGTTTCTGCATTTGATGTCTTTATATAGTTGCAAGGTGCATAAGCAAAGAGACAATTTGGAATTATAAGTAAATGAATAACTGTTGATAGGCATAAATAAAAGTGAAATGCCTTATCCTCTCCTTTCCCCTTTCCTTTCTTTCCCTATTGATGACTTCTGAGGCCTCATTTGTTTGGTCACAACTTTTTCAGTTGTCTGCATTATATTTACAGGCAAAATGAACAATCTTCATTTAGTTGCACTGCTTCTGCTTTTACTGTGGTGTCAGAATATAATCTGGCTAACCTTGCATGTTCACAAAGGAATGTACAATTTATGCATGTGTTGTAATATTAGTCTCTAAAAGGGATAGAATCACAGAATCACAGAATCACAGAATAGTCTGAGTTGGAAGGGACCCACAAGGATCATCGAGTCCAACTCTTAACACTGTCTCCCTGGCGGGAATTGAACCCAAGTCTCCCGCACACCAGGTGGGGACACTTACCACTGTACTAAAGTGGATAACTACTAAAGAAGTTACAATTTTGCAGAAAATATACAAAATATTGATCTTCCATCACAAACAAACTGGCAGCCATGTCAGAAGCCTGTTTTCATAACCCAGTCTTCTGTTAATAGGCAGCTCTGTCACAGACAGATTGCTGAATATAGGGTTCTCTAGGCAGAAATTTTAAGTTGTAACTCATTATACAAAACCATGCACAGGAAAATAACAGAAGAGATTTGTTTTACGTTCTTTTTTTATTTTTATTTCTTAAATTCTATCTCCTACCTTTATTTGTCTCAGGTTTTAACGTGTAGTTGTAACCAGGGAAGAAAGGAAAAAGACTTTGGTGCATTGAGTACTGAAGGAAAGAAAAGGTAGCTCACTTCTCAGGTGAGCTTATTGCTTTTTAATTAGTGCCTGTGGGAAGATGCTTTGCTATATCAGTGTCATTTATATTAGTACAATCTTGCAACAGTGATGTGCAAAATGTTTCCCACATCTCCCACCGTCTTGTATCGCCCAAGAGCAGATATACATAAATAAGTAATGGAAAAGGTAGAAAACAGATTCAGTCATGCCTGTTTTGCTGATGTCTGACCAAGGGTAAAAAGAAGGAGAATAGGTACAGAGGAAGAGTATATACTTCATAAATTCACTAGAACAGCTGTTGTACGAAGTGCTGGGATTTGGTATTCCACACAGCACAGGATGAAGGCCAGGCTTGCAAGACTATATTTCTCTGTGTAATGAGGTAGGCAGCCATGCAGTTAAATCATTTCCTATCTTTGGGACACTGCTGTGTTCCTTGCCATTGCATTTAACTCCTCTCAGGTACCAGAGTGTCATTATCACCTTCATTATTCTAATTTTTCCCCTTGTACTTGCCACTAAATGAGAGTTTTTACAGTGGAGCAGCTGTTGGTAAAAACATTGGTTTGGAATAAAGCAGTCAGTATTTTACAAACGGTTGGAGTAACTACAAACTTCTACAAGAAAACAGAAGCAGTGGTGGGATGACAACTGTTTGCTCAGAAACTGTTTCGTAAAATCTTATTAAGCTTGTGAATGACTGCTGCCAGCTTAGTTTTCCTGTTCGCTCAGCTGCATTTCCAGACATAATCTAAAGTCTTCTATGGAAAGCAGAGTAGAGCATTGAGAAAATAGGATATTCCCTCTGAATTCAGTGCCTTACACAAATAAAAAATATAGATAAAGAAAATTAGAAAAGCTTTAAGATTTTGTATAGAAGCAAGCATTAAGTTTGAGGGTTTTTTTAATATAGAATCCAGGTACTAGTAAAAAAACTTAATTTGATATTTTGTATTGGTGAGTTAGAACAAAAATCATCAGTATTTTATCATTGATTTTATTTCCAAAAAGGTTAGCTTCTTGGTTACCAAAGTATTTTGCAATCACTACCCTGAAATAAGACAACTTGCAAAGCATGAGAAAACCCTGCCTTGTGGGGTATATTAGGCTTGTAAGGTAGCTATAGGACGTCAAGTGAAGTGCAGAGTTTTGATTTAAGACTTTTAGTTTAAACCACGGTGTCACATCTATTTTCTGAAACCATTTGTGACATACATCATATCTTAACATATGTTATATTCTACCAATGTTTATTTTATTCATAACTTTGGCAATTAAATATAGTTCAAGAATCCAAAATAATTTCTGTTCTTTTGTTGTTGTTGTGGTTGTGCACTGCCTCAATTTTTTTATTGAACGGTTTCAAGCAAAAATCCTACATTGAGCCAAATGCACAGAGGAAAAAATTCTAACTGCCATCATGGTTCTCTTGGCAAGTGTGTTTGCTCTGTGTATTTAATGTAGAGTGCAGAATGTAAGAAATGGAATGATCCCCTCTGTGTGTTTATAATTAAATATTATTTACCGAAAAGGCCATACTCTGGTCATTTGTCTAAATGTGTACTTAGAGAGGCTTGTTCACATATCAAAAATCTCTGTGGACCAAATCTAGCAGATTTTATCTGTCTTTTCTATTCTGTCCTTTTCTGCTGTGTTGGTTTTGACCAGCCACTGCAGTAATAAGCCTGGTGAGTTATTTTAAATTCCTCAAATGCAGATTGTATATTCTATAAAATGTGTATTTTATGGTTTTTTACAAGGTACACATTTTAACTACTGCATTATTATAACCTAGTGATTGAAAAAGAACATAAGTAAGCTTTTAAACCTCTAAGTCAATAGTAAGGCATATTGATCAAGTACTTCACAAAAATAGCCTTATATTTTAAAGTATTATTATACCATACTTTTGATAAATATGTTTTTTAATTCCCCTCCTTGTTTATTCTAAATATTTATTAAAAGTAGAATAGAAGAAAAACTATTTATGATTTATGAGCATCTTAAATTACAGGGAAGTGTTTAGCTTTTTCCTCTGCAGGCAGAGCATTTAATAAAATTTGGCATTTGGGCTGACATGTCTACGGTTCAGGAGAAGAGCTTGGTTTTATATCACCTCTGAAAATGCTGGTTTATAATGGAAATCCTGATGGATCGATAATTATGGCATCATTAATAGCTATGGGATTGAGGGAGGTAAAGTGTTGATAGTAGTTCTGTTTTGCCAGAACTATTAATTACTTAAAACCTTTTGCTGCTTTTCTGTGAAAAGCAGCAAAACTGGAGAAGTTACATACTGAAACTGGAGAAGTTACATAAGAATTATCACAAAAATATATACAAAGTCTTCAAGGTATCTAACCTCAGGTACTGGCAGATCATATGAAATCTGGGCAAAAAGTATTGCTAGTATTGCCTGAAAGCTGCACAGAAATACACCTGTTCTAGACTCGATGCTCATTATCACTTCAGTATTTTAAAAAAAGTTGTTTTTGTCTAAAACATTTTCATTATTTTATTGAACAGATATTCAGGTTCACCAGAGAGACTGGACATGGTTGTTACATACTAATTCCACATTTGTATCACTGATATTTTGAATCTTATACAATTCAGTGTAATGATGAGTGGGAATCTCCTAGTGCTCCCCAAATAATGTATGCTATAAAAAATCTTGTTAAAATCCTATTTTTATGTTGAAATAAAGTCACCCATTAAAATTCTTTTTCTGTAATACTTACAGGGTGTCACATATTTTAGATAATCCACTGCTTAGCATCTGGCATTGCTTTTCAAAGATATGAAAGAAAAAATCTTCTGTCTCTGCAATCATCAACATTCAAAAACATGTTCCATTTTCTGAGGCCCAGGACACAGCTGCTCCAGCAGTCAGCATGGCAAATAAATGCATTCCTTCTCAGTATAAATTCCCTAGAGCATTCTTCCAGTTCTGAAACAGACATAGAAAGACTTTCATATCTAAAGATTCATTGTGGAGGCATTTCCAAAAGGAGAAGCCACTCCTACATCTCCTCTCCAGGTCCACTAAACAGATTCTTATTTTATTATTTAGAATTAAACACACATTAATTAAATAAATTATTACTATCTGAAGGTGCTGTCTTCATCTTCTCAGTATACAGGAGCTTTTCTTAAGGCTGTTCTAATCAGAATACAACTCACTTTAGACTTCCTTGTGGAAAACTCCTGATTACATGTCTGGATAAGTCTTCTCTTAACAACCTCAGAAAGGTAGTATAAAGTTACCTCTGATTGCAACGTTCCCATTTCCCAGCCACTCCTCACAAGCATCTACCATATCTTGTCTCCCAGGTTTCTAAGCAGAGTGCTGAATGTAACTAGTAATATAAATAATGAACCAGCTGAGGAAACTTCTGCTGAGAACACAAAAGTCTTCTCTGTTTGTCTTAGGCATGTGCACTTTGGGACCTAAAGAGTATCGAGAAATTCCTCTCCTCTTAGGTTGTTCAGTGTAAAATCAGAATATGACTACATACACCCTTAAAAATGTGCTCAGGAAAACATTTGGGGAAGTCCTATGTTCACTTTCAGCCAAGTGTGAAGTCAAGCATGCTGTCAATGTGACTCTTGTGGAGCAAGATGTAATTGCATGCTCATAGATGGCCTTTGGCTGATGCTTTCCTTTGGGCATGCATATTCCCATTCACTTGGGCACATTGTCTGCTCATTTTCTACAGAACTTGCTTTGAAAATGTTTAAACTTGTGTTTATGTCAATAGTTAGAGAAAAGCATTTTCTGATTAATAGGATTGGTAAAATCTGAAGCTAACTGTGGGTGACAACAGTAAGTAGAAGTGATGTTGTTTAGTGGTACTCTCTCATTCACAGAGGGCTCTGTGGTGACAACCCTATTGGACTAAATGTGTTTTTTAGAAGCGTCATACTGTTTTACAGAGCTTCTTAGGACTGCACAATATGCTATGTTCATTTTCTGTGTTATTTTCTGGTTTAAAATGATTAGAATTTTTTGTAGCCTATTTGTGTAGTCAACTGAAACATATTTCGGGATTCTATCAGTCTTCAGCTGCAGTTTTCCTTCCACCTCACTTCTTTTAGCCTGAAGTTCTCTCATTTAAGTTCTTTCTTATCTGCTACGGGTGATGGATTTTAAGACAATTACTTAGGCTATAGAAAAACAGTGGGATATATATTCAAAAAGCGATAGTCATTAGGAAAATGTTGTAGGGACTTGTGGCAGTTTTAAATACTAAATTTGATTAATGAGAACAAGTGAGCAATATTTACCACAGAAGGTATTCAGCAAATTTTTGCTTCCTATAAAGATAAAAGGGGGCTTAAAACTGGAAAACATTCTAGTATCTTCCATCAGTAAATATACCAAAACACAAGTTTATTATGTGAGCCTGTGCATTCCTCATCACCTATGACAATTTTACTACTCTTAGTAGGTGTTTGCATCTTTGCCTTTTCCACTCTCTAGTACCAGCATGCAATAGGTACGGCTTTTTCACTATCATTAACCCTTAAAGTCCCCCGTTTAACATTTCTGCACCCTGGAGGTGGGAAATCACAGCTGCAATGCACCCATCTCGGGAACTGCAGGTACCTTTGAACACATAGAATTGGCACTCTCCTTTTTTTACTTCTCTCTAATCATACAACCATGTTTGGATTTGCTAATTAGACAGTCGCTAATTAATGTTTTCCTAACAAACTGTTGTGAGTCCACCTTTCCTGACAGCACCAAGATCCCATATACATGAACATACCCTACAGACCTTGGCTTCACTTGTCAAGAGTGTTTGAAATATGCAAACTCTAGATACAGTTTATCTTGCCATAAGCCACACACTTCCCAGTCCTATCAGTAATTCTAATTCCAACCTAATCTCCTTTTATGATCTGGTGACTCGCCTGGTTGACGATAAAAAGGCTGTGGATGTTGTGTACTTGGACCTTAGCAAAGCCTTTGACACGGTTTCCCATAATAAACTTCAGGAGAAACTCGTAGAGCATGGACTGGATAGAAGCATTTTATGTTGGGTTAGGAACTGGTTGGATGGCCGAGCTCAGAGAGTGTTGGTGAATGTTGCCACATCCAGNAATGCCATGTCGTCTTGTTCTGATGTTGTCAGCCTGTCACCATCCTTGGAGGTGTTTAAGAGTAGGCTGGATGAGGCAATTAGTGCCATGGTTTAGACAATGAGTTGGTGTTGCATTACAGGACTTGATGATAGCTTAAGGCCATGTCCTCTTGTTCTGATGTTGTCAGCCTGAGAGAAGAGATTCACTCCCACCTGGCTGCAACCTCCCCTCAGGTAGTTGTAAACAGCAATGAGGTCACCTCTGAGCCTCCTCTTCTACAGGGTGAACAACGCTAGCTCCAACAGCCGCTCCCCATGGGGCTTGTCCTCCAGTCCTTTCACCATCCTTGTTGCCCTTATCTGGACCCTCTCAAGCAGCTCAACATCCTTCTTATACTGGGGAGACCAGAACTGGACACAGTACTCAAGATGTGGACTCCACTTTGATCAGCTAAGTAGATAGAAAATAGTTACCAATAGGCATAAAGCTAGTAATAGGCAGATCAAAAGGAATGAAGGCGTAATCTTTATGTTAGCTTGAAAAAAGTAGTTTTGATGGAAGATTTTAAGATTTGTGAGACCACAGACATTACTTCCACCTTTTGTCTTGTCATCTTTTGTCCCTTAATAGTGCCCTGTGTGCCTGTGCTATGTGTTTCATGTTTGTGATCCTCAGATTCTGAAATCCGGGTTTTAAATGAGATAAGGAGTCCTTTATAAGGTTTCAAAGCGTAGTGCATCCTGTCTGAAAAACTGGTAGTGATTTAAGCTGTCTATGCAGACCAATGCCGTAGAGGAGGTAGACGATGAAACAGAATCGTAGTGGAAATTAGCACGTGGGACCATTTCAGAATTAAATGCAATACAATTTTTTTAAAACAATTCTTCCAGCATATCCTTTCTATCACTATTTCTATCTCTCTGTTTCTATTCTAGAAACAACTCAAAACATTTTCTCCTAAGCATGGAAGGAACAAAAAGTAGCCATTTTTTATATCTATTTCTGCATATTTGCAAAGTGTTCAGTACAACAGAAATGGACCCTGTTGAAGATAAATAGTTAGGTCTCAGTCAATTTGTCTTTCAACCAAAATTTTCAGCAGAGACATTATGATTGATTTTTGACATTAAATTCAGCTATTGACAAAGCAAAAATATTTTTTTTTTAGAGTTTCAATCTGAAGCACAGCACAGACTACAAGGGAAAGATTTCCACTTGAAGCATTTTCCTCAGTACTGGAGACATTGATGTTTGTTTGTTAATAAAAATGCTGAGTTGGTTCTTTGGGGGTTTTTACTCACACAGAAGAGTCCAAATGAAACTTCGTAAAGTGAAGAATTTATTTCTCGGTAATATTTTCTAACTTCTAAAAAGTTCTAATAAAGGATTTATAGGTAACATCACTGACATTAAAAATGTGATTTCCCCCTATTTTAATAATAATAGGATTTATTGAAATTCTGGTTTGATATTAGTTTATGCAACCAATATTTGTTTTATGCAAACAAAATAAAGAATATAAACAAGGAAGAAAAAAGGTAAATTAAATTTGGGATACAATTTTTATAGATAGCCAGGATTTTACAGTACCCTTTCTAAATTAGGGTCGGTGTTGGGTCTGGTCCTGTTCAACATCTTCATTGATGATATTGATGACGGGATTGAGGCCATCATGAGTAAATTTGCGCATGACACCAAACTTGGAGCCCGTGTTGATCAGTTAGAGGGTAGGAAGGCCCTGCAGAGAGACCTGGACAGACTGGAGAGATGGGCAGATTCCAATAGAATGAAATNGTCTTAAGCTTCAGCATGGAAAGTTTAGTCTTGATATTAGGAAAAGGTTTTTTACTGAACAAGTGATCTGGATTTGGAATGGGTTGCCCACAGAGGTGGTTGACTCGCCAACCCTGGACGTGTTTAAGGGTAGGCTGGATGAGGTGTTGAGCGATATAATCTACATGTCAGTGTTAGGTTAGTCGGACTATAGATTGGACTAGATGATCTTCAAGGTCCTTTCTAGCCTTATCTATACTGTGATACTGTGAATGAATTCATAAAAAATAGTTTTTCCTGGGAGTATTTAAGTAGAGTAAGCAGAAGCTTGTGAAGATGGATTAAGGGTCAGTCTGCAACTATTTTCAATGCCTTGTTACTCAGCAGTAAGCAACTGTCTCTTCATAGAGGAGAAGCACCATGAAATCCTTTACAAGCAGTATATTTTAGTGGCAGTGTTTTCCAAGCAACCCAAGAGAGGAAGGAACAAGCAAAAAAATTGTTAGGAAGTCCTTCAGCAGGGGAATATCATGGATTTAATGTTATGAGTTTATTTTGTGAGGTGAAACTTCAGCATTAATGATGTTTTAACACTTTTCTTTTGCATTTAGAGTAGCAAGAAATAAAAGATTGCTTTTAGTATAGTAGCTATAATTTTATTTTTGAAAGCCTCAGAGCAGATCTGCCTAAACAAATGGACATTAAAAAATATTTATCTTGGATTTCTTTTGTTTCTTTGGAAGAAATATCTGGCTACTCTATTGTAAAGTATTTAATAAAAATGTTCACCTAGTCTTTCAGTTTTCCTGCATGACTTATTTTTGTCAGCATTCCAAACTATTATAGAAACATATTAAAATACAATTTAAGCAACAGAAATGCTTTTGTGAATGCTGTAGGACCAGGTCACATGCATTTCCTCTTTTTATTTATAAGGCCTTTAGTTCCTTCATGGCTACTTGTGCATCCTTCTAATGTGTTCTGATTTTATGTTAACTATGTATCAAACAGAAATTATTTCCTCTACTTTGCATGCATTAACTGTGATTAAAGTACTCCATTGTTTTACTGCAGTGCCATGCTACATGTCCTTGATGGAGCCCAAATGTAGGACAAGCTATAAAGTGGAAATATAGTTGGTATAATGTGGTAAGATCAAAGCAGGAAACTGCTCCTGTTCCTGAGAAAATTAGTTAATCAATTGTTGTACTTATTTCTGTCTGAACTGTTCTGTAGTTTTTCTACTTGCAGGCAAAGTTATGTAACAGATAGTGCTGAGCGCTATCATGCAACGCCTACAGGATGGCCAAGAGATCAGGCCCAGTCTGTGTGGGCTTAGGACGGGTAGGTCTTGCTTGACCAACCTAATCTCTTTTTATGATCATGTAACTTGCCTGGTGGATGAGAGCAAGGCTGTGGATGTGGTGTACTTGGACTTCAGTAAAGCATTTGACACAGTCTCCCACGATATACTCCTGGGGAAAATGGCAGCAAGGGACTTTGATAAGAATATTCTCTACTGGGTTAGGAAGTGGTTGGATGGTTGAGCCCAGAGAGTGGTGGTAAATGGTGTCTCATCTAGTTGGCGACCAGTTACTAGTGGTGTCCCCCTAGGGTCGGTGTTGGGTCCGGTACTGTTCAACATCTTCATTGATGATGTAGAAGATGGGATTGAGTCCATCGTGAGAAAATTTGCGGATGACACCAAGTTCGGAGCCCGTGTTGATCTGTTAGAGGGTAGGAAGGACCTGGACAGACTGGAGAGATGGGCAGACTCCAATAAAATGAAATTTAACAAGCCCAAATGTCGGGTTCTGCATTTTGGTTTTAACAACCCAATGCAGAACTATAGGCTGGGGATGGAGTGTTTAGAGAGTGTTCAGGCAGAAAGAGACTTGGGGATATTAGTTGATAGCAAACTTAACATGAGCCAGCAGTGTGCCCAGGCAGCCAAGAGGGCCTTCCCCTGTACTTGGCACTGGTTTGACCGCACCTTGAGTATTGTGTTCAGTTCTGGGCCCCTCAGTTCAAGAAAGATGTTGAGGTACTGGAACAAGTTCAGAGAATGGCAACTAGGATGGTAAAGGGGCTTGAAGATAAGCTTTATGAGGAGAGGCTGAAGGAGCTGGGTCTGTTTAGCCCAGAAAAGAGGAGGCTCAGGAGTGACTTTATCGCTATCTGTAACTACCTGAAAGGAGGCTGTAGTCAGGCAGGGGTCAGTCTTTTCTCCTTGGCCACTGGAGACAGCACAAGTGGTCACAGTCTTAAGCTTCAACAGGGGAAGTTCAGACTTGATGTTAGGAAAAGGTTTTTCACTGAAAGAATGATCCAGATTTGGAATAGGTTGTCCACAGAAGTGCTTGAGTTGCCAACCCTGGATGTGTTCAAGGGGAGGCTGGATGAGGTTCTGAGTGATATGATCTAGAAGCAAATGCTAGGTTAGTTGGACTGTAGGTTGGACTAGATCTTCAAGGTCCTTTCCAGCCTTATCTGGAATACTGTGAATACTGTAAATACTGTGAATACTTGACAGAAGAGAAATATTTGGGGTGAAAAAACCAAACCGAAAAGACATTTTTTCTTATTTAGATCCATTCAAAGGATGCAAGCATAAAACATAATGCTACTTAGCCTCAATAGACAAACAAAAAAGAAATAAAAAAAATCAGAGGATAGGGAAAAGTATGGTCTCAAAGACTATTTTCTTTATAAAGGCATTATAATAGAAATATCAACAGGGGCATATTGCAACATACTCATTAGAATTAAATTCCTTTAGGTTTACAGTAATAAAATGAAGGTTTATTTCACCTTTTACCTGATTTTTTAACACCCCCTGTGTTACAGTGGATTCAGACTGTTCTTTCAGCAGTTGCATCTTAGAGCTTTCCAGACAGCCTGAAAGGACCAACCCATCTGTAACCAAGGAGAACTTCCCAGTACTGCTAGGGTTTTACATTATAATCTAAAGTAAACTGCAACAGGGATTTTTTTAATGAGGCAATTGAGAGGATGGAGGTGGTAGTTAGGCTATGTGACACTGTCAGAATGTTGCTAAGCTTTAGAGTGGAATAATTGTATCTGGCAACATCCTCATTAATCATGGCTAATGTTAATGATAGCTCCCTGTAGTGACTTATGAAGAGGTGATGGCCTTAATGAAAACTGCCTTAGAGGCTAACAGATGGTGGTTGAATTTCAGTATTTTAAATACACAGTTGTTCAGTTCTTCTAAATAAGGTGATGTTTTTTCCTACTGAATAATAATATGAGAAACTTGGTATTCAGTCCTACTCTCTACTGAGCTTATTTTTTTGAATTATTGAGTACATAATAGACAAAAGCAAAAGGAAAACTGTTCAGCATCCATTGCAAATTCAGATCCACGCACACAGGTTAAACTTTATGTTTTCTATCTATGTTTAATACTATAGATATCATTGTGAATGTACTGAATAACACAAGAATGTTTACTGTTACATATAAGAAATATTGACTAATATGTGGGAAAAACCCATAATAGTCTGCCGTTTTATCTCCCTGCTAATGCCTGATAGCTCAATATTCAGTGTTTACCAGTGTTGCTAATCTCATAGTTATGTTTATAAGTGCCTTTGGCTTCTGCTGCTCTTTTAGTGAGCTTAATGAGTAGGAGAAGAAGAAAAATAAGCTCTTAGCTAAGGCAGTGTTATAAAACCTCAGAGAACTTCAAATTTTGGCTCTCCTAGCTTTTTATTCATGAGCATGGTTATTTAAGGGCTCTAGTCTTGAATGAGTAAGATACTTATAGTTCAGTTAGAAAACTGCAATTAGTCAACTACTTAATACTTCAGCATATACTTCATTAAACTGGAACCCAGTATCTGTATTCTCTGTCAAAGAAAAAAAAAAAAAAAAGATAAATAGTGCATCTGTATTTCACCAGGGTATTTAATGATTAATAGTTGTTAAATGCACATATTTTATACTAACAAGAATGAAACGTTTACATGAATTTTGAGAGCTTTTTTCATCATTTGCATTTCTCTTACTTAACAAGTTACTCTTATGTGCTTCTTTCTTATATGATTAATCATTTATTCTTTCTTTAGCAAGGTACAGCCTCAAAATGTGTAGATATTTGTTACTCTGGTTTTTGCAAGCAATAATATTCGGGAAACAAAATTAAACAAAAGTGCCACTATGCAAGAGCTAGATAGGAAATGCATTTTATCGTCCTTTCCAGTGATGGAATATTAATTATGCACATACATGAAAAATATGTTGACCCTTTCCATTCCCATTATATGCTCATCTCTACATCATTGGTGGCCATGACATCACACCATATCATGTCTTTCAGAATTATCCTTGTCTCTGAAAGAGCGGGTCTCAGAATATATTCCCTAGATACCACCTTTAGATAATAACAATGTGCATGACATTGTTATTATTTTGTGTCTATAAGCTATTCCCTTCAATTTAGTATATACAAGAATGCCAATTTTTCAACATTTAAAATAGACCTTTAAAAAGAACTTTTCAACTTGACTATGGCAATATCTTCTCATGTTTTGAACCTGAGGGCAAATCTCCTTCTGTATGTGCCAGCAACTTTTTTAAATACCTTTCAGTACTTCTACTTTTCATCTTACAATTGGTTTCCAAACATGCCAGTTAGAAGGCAAAGCTTATATGTGCAGTGATCCTCTGCATATTCATGATCTGTAATTTGCTGTATCTGAATAGTTGTGGGTGATTTTTCAGTGAGTTGTGCAACCTTGGTGTATGTGCAGAACATACCATGAATCTGTCAGCTCGTGACTATGTAATGAGCTTATGAATATATAATTGGTCCCCCCCACTGACACCACCCACCCAACTTGCCATACACGCTTCATTCTTGCCACTTAGGAGAAAGTGGGGCTGATACCATCTCCACGAAGTCGGGTGTGCTGCCTCATGGCTGGCGCAGAGGCACCAGGACTATACCAGCACTTCCGGGCATGGCAGTGCCTCTGGGAACGGGGGGATGGCGGTGGACAATTGCAGTCACCAATGCCGACCTTGGGGTGGTGATGGGTGGGAGATTTCATCTCCAGGAGGTTGGGAGCTGAGGCACTGACTCAGCATCACGTTTCAGCTCTGTCTGCACCAGCGTGACGTGGGTGCCCACTTGGATCCATGTGGGGGCCGGGGGCCGGCTTCAAGCCTCCCAGTGGTGCCGCCTTCTGTACTCGGAAAAGCAGCTCCCTTCCCTTGCTGCGAAGCAGCAAAAGGCGTTCCTTCCACTTTAATGAGGAACTACAGAGGGAGCCACACTCTCAGTACCACCCTCCAGATCTTATTAGTGGGGGGGGCATGGCTACGGATGTGGCATACTTGAATACTTAGTGGTTTTGCTATCCTTGTGGATTCCGGAACTCATGTGAATGGGGGCAGACCCAACAACCTGCGAGTAACGGGGTTCGACTGTATTTACATTGAGATTTTCTGAGACGTGTGAAAATTTTTTTATTTAATGTCAAGGAATCTGTTGATTTAAAAACACTGCATTGAGTTACTTGACCCTCTGAATGTTCCAGTCTTCTTATATCAACAGTGTGCTAGTTACGCAATAAGGAAAAACATTAAAATTATAGTAAGGTACTGCTATACTCGATACTACCCGATTTTGAACAATTTAGGGTTTCTTTATGAGTAAATTGTTTTGTCACAAGGACAAGATAAATTATAGAATCTTAAGTCAATTCTGAGGAAAGTCTGCAGATTTTCTAATAATGTAAGCAGCTTGATCTGTTTCTGTATGATTCCTTCTTGAACTACCTCTTGATTTTCCTGCGATCATGACGGGGTTTCAGGAGAGCTGAATTCTTCCTAACTCGTGGAATTAGATTTCATTGCTTATTTTGAGGGATCTTAATATGAGAAAGAATCAGACATCCCAAAGAGCCATTAGACTGAAAGTAAGGGGTCACTTTATTTCTTTTCCTCCATACTAGGATTTTTCTTTGATCGTCAGCTCCCATGAACACTCTGATACCTGAAGTATATAATCACATACAGGAAAATGGAGTAGGGGACAGGATGTCAAATATCTGAGGTCACTGGTATGGAGAGAGTTGCCACTTCCATGGAAACACAGTATGTTAAAAATCTGTAGAGGATTTGCAAGATGAACTGGTGAGACAAGAAACTAGATTCATGATTTAAAAAGAAGAAAACAAAGAACATCCATCATCTAGACAGATAGCAGCCTTAATTGTATTCCCTGTTAATTTGGGCTGTTCAATAATGCATCATGTTAGTCATCTAAGTTGCACCACTCTGTGTCATAGTGTATTTCAGATAGGAAAGTAAGTTTATTACAACTAATCAAACAATTCTAAGTTCCAAGGAAGGTAGCTGATGGAGCATTGAAAGAATAAATTGTAACTTTCAAGTGAAAATTCCAGACAAACAAAATGAAATGTATAGAAAGGCTGTTAGCTAAAATTTGACCAGCTGAGTTTAATTTCACATATAGCAAATTTTGAAGCTTGTCCACTGTAATATCTAATGATGATCCTTTGTGCTTTATAAAAGCTGGTAAGGTAAACGTTTTGTATTATAGTTAAATATTAAAAAAAAAAAAATCATCTTCCTCAGGAATTGTGTTGTTTCACCTGAGTTAACTTAATATTTGTGCAACTTTATATCTGTACCACAGTAGATACTTATTGCAGTATGACTACACTGTCCTAACCTACTTGCAGAGAGGTGGGAATAAGCTGATTTTATTAATTTTCCATATGCCATAGATGTAAATTTTTATGCGCATATTTTTTCCTTCATGTAATACTTGTAATAATTCTCCCTTCTGTTTCTAAAGTTCTAAGGAACCACATTGTTTCTTTCATGGTGGGATCTGCCTTCAAAACGCTTTCTACAGAATGTCACACAGAATCACAGAATATTCTGAGTTGGAAGGGACCCACAAGAATCATTGAGTCCCACTTCCAAGTGAATACCCATACATATGGAAAAGTAAATGTCGCTTTTTTAAGTCTTCAATATTAAATCACTGAATATACTGCAAATTTCAGTCATCTCCATTGCTACACTCACTTAGCAATCACATTCCTTCTTTTTTACATTCCAGGCATGGTTTCTGGATCTACTATCATTCTAGCAACAAGTTGGTGTTATTGTTTAGGTTTCATGTTTTTACCTATCAATTTATGAGGAGACAGTGATACTGCCATTGATTCATTTTGCTTGGAGTAGGCCTTAAAATACGCCATGACTTTCATGCAGCAAATAATCTCTGGTCTGCTAGAAATTGGAGGCAGTTTGTCAGTCATACCAGCCACAGGGCTATCCACTAGAATTTTTTTTTCATTGTCATTCTTATCAAGGTTTCACAATACTTCTGCTGTAAAGACATATTCATTGTTTCATGCATATTCTGTTACTAAAATAATTTATACTCCAAAAATTACTTTTGAGCACAGAATGCATTTTATGGAAATCTGCAGGTAGGTCCATTTAAAAATTAAATCTAATTAGGCTGAAATGTTAAGAAATTTGGTATGCTTCTGATTCTTCTTTCTTTGAAGTATTCAGAGTACATAATGCTTTTACATTGTTNAGGGGGGGGGAGCATGATTTTTTGTCTGTTTTTGTGAGTTTTTTGGGGGGGGGAGGGTTGTTTGATTTGGGGTTTTTAGTAATAGTGTTTTTTTGAATCCTTATTCTGTCTTGATTTTGTGCTCTGCTCTTGTCTTTTGCTATGTTGGTATCCTAGTGTCAATTAAGACAGAGTATGAATTGAATTTAGAGATACCTGAATAATAGAGAAATAAGAACTTTACTGGGAGAAAGGAAAAATTAAATAATATAACAAATATAGATACATGCTTGAATAACAACAATAACAATGGGAAAAAATGATAACTGAAGATAGCTGGGAAAAAAACCNGTTTTGTATTATAGTTAAATATTAAAAAAAAAAAAATCATCTTCCTCAGGAATTGTGTTGTTTCACCTGAGTTAACTTAATATTTGTGCAACTTTATATCTGTACCACAGTAGATACTTATTGCAGTATGACTACACTGTCCTAACCTACTTGCAGAGAGGTGGGAATAAGCTGATTTTATTAATTTTCCATATGCCATAGATGTAAATTTTTATGCGCATATTTTTTCCTTCATGTAATACTTGTAATAATTCTCCCTTCTGTTTCTAAAGTTCTAAGGAACCACATTGTTTCTTTCATGGTGGGATCTGCCTTCAAAACGCTTTCTACAGAATGTCACACAGAATCACAGAATATTCTGAGTTGGAAGGGACCCACAAGAATCATTGAGTCCCACTTCCAAGTGAATACCCATACATATGGAAAAGTAAATGTCGCTTTTTTAAGTCTTCAATATTAAATCACTGAATATACTGCAAATTTCAGTCATCTCCATTGCTACACTCACTTAGCAATCACATTCCTTCTTTTTTACATTCCAGGCATGGTTTCTGGATCTACTATCATTCTAGCAACAAGTTGGTGTTATTGTTTAGGTTTCATGTTTTTACCTATCAATTTATGAGGAGACAGTGATACTGCCATTGATTCATTTTGCTTGGAGTAGGCCTTAAAATACGCCATGACTTTCATGCAGCAAATAATCTCTGGTCTGCTAGAAATTGGAGGCAGTTTGTCAGTCATACCAGCCACAGGGCTATCCACTAGAATTTTTTTTTCATTGTCATTCTTATCAAGGTTTCACAATACTTCTGCTGTAAAGACATATTCATTGTTTCATGCATATTCTGTTACTAAAATAATTTATACTCCAAAAATTACTTTTGAGCACAGAATGCATTTTATGGAAATCTGCAGGTAGGTCCATTTAAAAATTAAATCTAATTAGGCTGAAATGTTAAGAAATTTGGTATGCTTCTGATTCTTCTTTCTTTGAAGTATTCAGAGTACATAATGCTTTTACATTGTTAAATTAACCTACTGTACTTTCAATAGTAACCATACCACTTGTAGAGGAAAGAAGTCATAGGTAGGAAACGTAAGTTTCTTTTGTTACGTATTTGTTCCTTAAATACAGCCTGGTAATGTCAGACCTAACCAAAATTGATGTCTATTGTTTTGTGGATTTTATCCGATCTTCCTTGCTTGTAGACTTCCTGGGTTTTTTCAGATCTTTTGCTAAGCACGTTCTGAATCACATTTGGTTTGTGGCTTTTGTTTTGCATTTGATCACATTCACATAAATTGGTTGTGTCAAACACAACCAAGACATGAAAACATCTTGGTTTCTTGTTGGCATGGGGTTTTTTAGTTGTGTTTGGGCGGGAGG
>WEKX01013198.1:0-35742 GCA_013390025.1 Pitta sordida
CAAAAAACCTAAACCAGGACACCTTGCAAACTTATGTGTTATGTCTTATGTCTCACTTATTTCATCTATGTTCACTAAATTCTTCCAGATTGCTAATTTCAGTGCTGTGGATCACATGGGAAGACTCATTATATGGCCGGTAATGTGGATGTTAGAAGATCCATAACTGGTTGATGTCAGTTTTCCCCTAATTTCCACTTAAACAACACTTGAAACTAGGTCAGAACATTAATTAACTTCAGTATAAAATATCTCCTCAGCCTGTCCAGCCTCCCATTGTCTAATTAAAAAAAGTCAGCATCAGTATTAGGCTGCTAATTTGGAGGAAAAAAAAAAAGGCTATTAATTATCCTTAGGGGAAATAAATTAATTTAAAAAGTCAGCATCAATATTAGGCTGCTACTTTGGTGGAAAAAAAAAAGGCTATTAATTATCCTTAGGGAAAATAAATTAATTAGGTTACTATGTGTTAATGCTCAGCTGCTTTCTTGCAGCTGGAAGTCAGAATCCTCTCTATCCTGCTTGGGTTTCTGGAAGGTAACTGAGTCACAGAAACATGTGCCTTGGCTTCCCCCTTTGCTGTACTTCAATGTGACGAATCTTTGTTGCAAATACACTAATTTCTTTAAAATAGAGGCTATTTTCTCCCAGTTTTCTTGTTGGAAATTGACTGAGCCATCAATCTTGTCTGTCTTCCGCTAACTTCGGAAGAGCCAGTGGTCCACGTCATCATCATGATAGCCTTCAGCTGCCTCCACGTGGCTACTGCTGGCTCGGGCAGGGAACCAGGCGGGTGCACCGCTGCCATGGTGTGCCATGCTGCCCTGGCAGCCTGGGACCTGTCTGCTGTGCCGGCTGCATGTGCACCGAGGCACATCGTGTGGAGTGGCAGCCCTGCTGGAAAACCTCCAATGAAAGAAAACAGCCACCTGCACTCAACCCCTGGAGAAAATGGAAAAAAATAAAAAAGAAAACCAAGTACCACATGACAAGCATTTTGTAACAAAGCAAACAGAAATAAACACAATACAGTAATACCTTGATGCATTGAGACTTCTCCATTGTGATCTCACGGATTTGCGAGAAATTTTTCTTGCAGACCAACCTCAGTGATTCATGAAGCTTCTTGGCCAATGCATGCACAGTGACTCTGCTTCACTAAGGAGCAGCACCAGTGCTTCCTGTAGGGTGAGACTGGCCCGGCCCCGTGGGGCGGGCGCACGGTGCCTCTCGCTCCTGTGGCATTCATGGTCCTGGTCCCTGTCCTGCTCCTGTGTGTCCTCATGCCCTGTACCTACAGTGGAAGGCTTATGCTGCCGTGTGCCCCGGACTGCTGGGATCCAGGGCAGCACCACCACAAGCCATGCCATACCCTGTTACTCTATGCCCAGCCGAGGACTGACCCCTGCTGAGTGTGTTACTGTTTCCATGGCTAGAGGCAGGGAAAGCGATGCAGTCTGTGCTTGGGGACTGCCACCCAGCACACCTGGTGATGACGTAGCCCCAGGGAAAGTGGGTCTGGGCTGGCTGTGGCAGCGGTGGGGCCAGTGCTGTGTGCTGGGACAGGGCAGTGCTGGGACAAGCCCACACTGCCACCGCAGCTGCTGCACCAGAAGGAGTCTTCTGTTCCCTCATGCCCTCCCTCTGCTGCAGCAGGGCGAAGTAGTGCTCTGATGGCTCCATACAGCCAGCACTCCTGGTACTGGTGGATGTTAAAGGGAAAGAAATTCTGACACCGACGCCACCCCGCACCATAAGGGGCCCCAGGGTGTCGCAGTATTGCAAAGTTAAGGTTTCTCAGGCTTCAAGAGTGCCTGCCAAAGCCCGGGCCACCCCTTCCCTGCTGTGTCCTGGAGCTTCCCCCCCACAGAGGCAGTGCAAGCATGCATGGTGGCAGCAGCCCAGCAGCAGCTGCAGAAGCAGCAGCTTGGCCGAAGAGAAGCCAAGGGATTTTCCTGGGGTCTCCCCTGGCAGAGAGGGCTCAGAAACACTTCTCTTTGCTCCCCCGTGCTGGGAGAGCCTATGGGGAGGAGTGAAAAATGCTCCCCAGCTCTCCTGATTGGCTGGGGTTCCGGCGGTGGGTGTGGCCTGTATGCATATTAGTGACCCGCACGCATTTGAAAATTTGACAGTTTGCGACACCTTGACAAGACCCTTTCCTCACGAAGTGTGAGGTATTACTGTATAAGTGACTGAGTAGTCACAAAGCATTAAGGTCATTTGCCCTTGCTTTGGATGTAAACTATAACCTTTCCAATGTGTTTTTTTTCCATAGATTTTTTTTGTTGTTTCTGGTGTTTTTTTGTGACTGCTGCATTTCCTCTCACTTTAGTCCTCTAGAAATTTCGAAAAAATAAAATTTACCTCTACTTCACAGTTGGGAGTGATAATCACAATTTGCTCTTCAGTATGTGTCAAACCATGGTTCATTTACTGTCTTTTCAATTATTTTGGTTTAAAGCAACCTGATCTTTGGCTTGGTCCAGGATCTTTTGCGGAAGATCCATGGGATAAAGAAATTAGAAAAGTAACATAACAGTTCATTGAGGCAAGGCAGTCCCCCATCTCAGAATCAGCCTACTCCATTCAAATATCTCCCAGTAATTCCATCCCTGGGTAAAAAGAGTAGTGTTTTGCAGGAACCTTTTAACACCCATCCCTAGAAGGCTTCTTTCAGTCAATACCTGTCATAGGTTAACACACATGTACCTGATTTTCTTTTTGAATTTTTTCCATTTTCTCCTGGGGTGGGGGGTGAGGGCAGTGGCATGGCTTGGCCCTCCCCGCGCCCCAGCTTTCCCCCCTCACCGCTGCCGTAGTGCTGCCAACCACGGGGGCAGGTGGATGGGAGGTTGATGCTGGCAGCACAGAGCGGAGTGACGTGCAGGCAGGTCCCAGATTGCCGCTGCGGCCCACCTGCATGGTTCCCTGCTCAGGCAGGGGGCAGCCATGGGGGGGTCTGGAAGCTGCCGTGATGATGATGTAGAACACCGTCTCTTCCAGAAGACTGATTCACAGATTATTGTGAGTTGGAAGGGACCCACAAGGATCATCGAGTCCAACTCTTAAACCACACCACTGCCTACCTGGCGGGAATCGAACCCTGGTCTCCTGCATGGCAGGCAGGGACACTCACAAGATCGGTGGCTTGGAGCAATACCCCATTGGACAGAGAGGAAACTACCAGGGGAGGGACTGGAGAGATTTTAAAAGCTACAGTGCGAGACAGACTCTNCTCTTCAGTATGTGTCAAACCATGGTTCATTTACTGTCTTTTCAATTATTTTGGTTTAAAGCAACCTGATCTTTGGCTTGGTCCAGGATCTTTTGCGGAAGATCCATGGGATAAAGAAATTAGAAAAGTAACATAACAGTTCATTGAGGCAAGGCAGTCCCCCATCTCAGAATCAGCCTACTCCATTCAAATATCTCCCAGTAATTCCATCCCTGGGTAAAAAGAGTAGTGTTTTGCAGGAACCTTTTAACACCCATCCCTAGAAGGCTTCTTTCAGTCAATACCTGTCATAGGTTAACACACATGTACCTGATTTTCTTTTTGAATTTTTTCCATTTTCTCCTGGGGTGGGGGGTGAGGGCAGTGGCATGGCTTGGCCCTCCCCGCGCCCCAGCTTTCCCCCCTCACCGCTGCCGTAGTGCTGCCAACCACGGGGGCAGGTGGATGGGAGGTTGATGCTGGCAGCACAGAGCGGAGTGACGTGCAGGCAGGTCCCAGATTGCCGCTGCGGCCCACCTGCATGGTTCCCTGCTCAGGCAGGGGGCAGCCATGGGGGGGTCTGGAAGCTGCCGTGATGATGATGTAGAACACCGTCTCTTCCAGAAGACTGATTCACAGATTATTGTGAGTTGGAAGGGACCCACAAGGATCATCGAGTCCAACTCTTAAACCACACCACTGCCTACCTGGCGGGAATCGAACCCTGGTCTCCTGCATGGCAGGCAGGGACACTCACAAGATCGGTGGCTTGGAGCAATACCCCATTGGACAGAGAGGAAACTACCAGGGGAGGGACTGGAGAGATTTTAAAAGCTACAGTGCGAGACAGACTCTCTCGCCCTTGCTTCACTTCCAGGAAATCACCTGTCGCTCTGGCTCCTGCGTCTCGCTCCTGCTGCTGTTTCTCCCAGCTGAATCCGTGGAACGTCAGCATCATCCGTTACCCCTTGCTAACGCCTGTCCTTCCCTGATGACAGCCAGGGGACATCGTTACCATTTTTATCCGTATTTTGCTGCTATTGGGACTTTCTTTTGTGTTTTGGTGAGGGTTGGGGTTGAGGGATTCCGTCGTGTTGGGAGTGGGGTCTGTCGTGTGTGGGAGGAGGGAGTCCTGGTTTCAGGTTCCCTGCTGCTGATATCACTTGCACACAAATTATTTCCCACTTATACTCCCTGTTCCTTTTTTTTTTGTAAGTAAATCCTGTTACATCTCTAACGATCTCTCGTCCAAGGAGTGATAAATAATCCTTTACTGGTCTTAAACCAAGACAACACCTAAGAATCTTTACAAATGTTGACTGCATGCACACAGTTCTAAGACCTATTCCAAAAGAAATAACCATGGAATGATTACACTTGTTTGTAACAAGATTTTAATCTTGTTTCTGTTGTTTGATCTTCAGCATTCATTAATCTAAAAGATCTTTTTCTGACCTTTCAATACTTTAAAGGGGCTTGTAAGAAACATGGAGAGAGATCTTTTACCAGAGCTTGTAATGACAGGGCACAGGGTAATGGTTTTAAACTGAAAGAGGGTAGATTTAGATAGGACATTAAGAAGAAATTCTTTATGATGAAGACAGTGAGGTGCTGGAGCAAGCTGCCCAGAAAAGTTGTGGATGCCCCATTCCTGGAAGTGTTCAAGGCCAAATTGAATGGGACACTGAGTAACCTGGTCTAGTAGAAGGTGACCCTACCCATGGCAGTACTAGATGGTCTTCGAAGATCCTTTGCAACAGAAATCATGCTACAATTCTATGTTATTTAAAGCTTTCTTCCAACCCAAGCCATTCTGTAATTTTAATTTCAGTGAACAAAGGTGAATGCTTAGTCTCCAGCACAAGTCTTTTGAGTTTCATATTATCCTTTAACACAGTACATATTCTGAGTCCCCAAGATACTAGAACACTTGTTTGTTATAATAATGTTAAAAACTGGTTCAATTCTTAAGGGCTATAACTATTTGTGGAGCAATACTTTGAAGGATAAGAGCAGAAAAAATTATAGCTGCATCTTGTTCTGGAAGAGAGCAGGGAAACACCACAATCTTGCCATTAACACTAAGAGATCATTTCTCTGCTGCTACTTTACTCCTCATGCTACAGATTTATCAGTACTTTAAAAATAGAAAAGTGCTGTAATACAATGCATAACTGAGCAGAATTCAATGCTATCCAAATTTAAAGGTAAACATATTTTCACCTTCAAAGTAGGTGGGTGTTGTTTATGGAGCAGCATGCCTCTCTGCAATGCAGTCAAGGCAATAGTTAACAAAACTCGTAGGTGGCTCAGATTATCTCCCTGCAAATCAGAGGGATTTTTTGCATCCCAGAGAAACACAAGGTACAGTGAAAAGATACTTTCTGCCCTAATGGTCTTCTAAAGTAATTAATGTAACTGATGTTTTCAAGTGACTGAAGATAGCACCAGAAAACTGTGCCTACTTTCCTGCCAGTAGCACCTAGAGGGAACATGCTGCATTTTGTGGAATGCTTGTCTGGATTCAGGGTGATCAAACTCAGCCTGGGACTGCAGAACAGTTCTTCCTCACTGGGAGGCTTCTCCATGGATTATTTTAAATATTATTTCATCTGACTTCTCAGCGGGTCAGGTCCCTAGAGGAATAGCTGCACTGCAGCACAGAGGTTTTTCCCTACTGCAGTTTTTCCAGTGACATGCAGTTTACCTAGACTGGGAACAGTAGCTGAGCTTGGCCACTCCGATCTTGTGGGCAGAGCTGCCAGCACCAACAAAACAGAGTCTCACACACTTTAGTTAATCAGTGATCTCTCTATCTGTGGCCTGTCTGCAGCTTTATCTGCATTGGCCTGGCACACAGGCTTGGGATCAGGCTAGTACTGCAGCACAGCTTCGCATCTGTTGGTCTCATGGCTGAGAGCAGCTGGGGAGGATTTTCAGTGCTTTTCTCTGATTCACAAAATCAGAATCACAGAATTGACAGGCTGGGAAAGACCTTTGAGATCATCAAGTCCAACCTATGACCTAACGCCATCTCATCAACTAAACCTTAGCACTAAGTGTCACATGGTCTCTTTTTAAATACTTCCAGGGATGGTAATGCCGCCACCTCCCTGGACAACCCATTCCAATGGCTAATCACTCTTTCTGCGAAGAATTTTTTTCTAACAACCAGCCTAAACTTCCCCGGGTGCAGCTTGAGTCTATGTCCTCTCGTTCTATCACTGGTTGCCTGGGAGAAGAGATCAACCCCCACCTGGCTACAACCTCCTTTTGGGTAGTTGTAGAGAGTGATAAGCCTGAGCCTCCTCTTCTCCTGACTAAAAAACCCCCAGTTCCCTCAGCTGATCTTCATAGGGCTTGCGTTCCAGACCCCTCATCATCCTTGTTGCCCTTCTCAGGACACATTTGAGCATCTCAACATCTTTCTTAAACTGAGGGACCTGGAACTGGACACACTACTCAAGGTGCGGCCTAACCAGTGCTGAGTACAGGGGAAGAATCACTTCCCTGGTCCTGCTGGCCACACTATTCCTGATACAGGCCAGGAAGCCATTGTCCTTCTTGGCCACCTTGGCACACTGCTGTCTCATGTTCAGCCGTCTGTTGACCAGTACTCCCAGGTCCCTCTCTGCCTAGCTGCTCTCCAGCCACTGTGTCCCCAACCTGTAACGCTGCATGGGGTTGTTGTGGCCAAAGGGCAGAACCCAGCACTTAGACTTGTTAAATCTCATGCTGTTGGATTCTGCCCAATATCAGAGTGAATCCATGGCCTTCCCTACATCCACCAGGTGGGTTGCCTGGTCATAAAAGGAGATCAGGTTGGTCAGGCAGGACCTGCACCTCCTGAATCCATGCTGGCTGGGTCTGACCCCTTGGCCATCCTGTAGGTGCCTTGTGATTGCACTCAAGATCATCTGTTCCATAATCTCACCTGACACCAAGGTTAGGCTGACAGGCCTGTAATTTCACAGATTCTCCTTCCAGCCCTTCTTGTGGTTGGGTGTCACATTGGCCAGCTTCTGGTCATCTGGGACCTCGCCAGTGAGCCAGAACTGTTGATAAATGGAGAGCGGCTTGGCAAGCTCGTCTGCCAGCTCTCACATAACCCTGGTGTGTCAACCCATTATACATGTTGTCACATTGCTATCAGCATACCCAGTCATTGTATTAGGCAATCATCTCCCCAAGTAAAAGAAATCTGAGCTATTTCCAGTCTAGAGTAGCAGTCATCCTGTCCCTCCACACCTTCTTTTATGTTCCTCACTGTAGGAGTTTAAAAAGTTGTAAAAACAGCCTTCTCTTCCTGCTTAGCTCTTATCACCCACTTGTCTGATGTGTTCCTATGCTCCATGACAAACTGCTAACTCATACACAGAAAAAGATAGTCAGGTCTCCTATATCACAGACCCGCAGTCTTAATCGGGGTCCGCGAAGCCCTACTTCCACACTGAATGGCGGCGGCGCCGCTGCCACTGCCCGCACCGCCACCGCTGCCAGGTCACACATGCAGAGTTGCGAAAAGGGGCCTCCTTCATTGCTGAAAAATCATGCTGCTAAGATCTGAAGCCACAATATGGGAAGTGTGAAGTGCAAGAGGGCTGACTGTATATTATACTGTATTACAGGATACATTACAGAAAAATGCCATTGCACAACGGGCATTTTTCTAACATGTAATCCTTTCTCCATGTTTCTTTCCATAATTCTCCATGAGACTGATAAGTTTCTGCCTTACTAGCAGCATGGTTCTGACTATCTTGAAATTTTTATTCTTCCTTGATGCTTTCCAGTCTCTTGGGATCACTTTTCTTTAGTGCCTATAAATTGTCCAGATTTCACATTAGGTGGTGATAGAACAAGTATTCTCAGCACCAAATAAAAGGTTAGAAGTGCATTTTCAAGTGTGATACTACAAAATATTAAAAAACATTAATGTCATACTGCATGCCTAATGCTATGCCTCCAATTACATAACCTTACCAGCTATTTTTTTTCACAATAACCCACCAGACTGAAAACAACTGCAGAAAAATAGTGAGTGCAATTTATCTAAATATGCAACTTCCATCAGTTTTGTGCTGGAATTGATAATGCAGTCTATGAAAGAGGAAGAAGTGCAGCTGTAATTTGATGTTCACAGCCTCAGCCCCTTATTTCCTGCACTTGGGCAAGTATTTGTCTTCTTATTGATAAAAACCTGGCTACCTAAGTTCCACTGAGCTTCGCATCTCAACTAGTACAGCCTCAATGCTGCTTTGATATTCTGCCTAGCAAACATAACACCTCCAACCCTCATCATACCCTACTGTCATAGCTGGGGGCAAGACACAGTTCTAGAGTGTTGTAGGCATCTTTTAGAGTGTTTTGGGAGGCTGTATGCACCTTTCAGGATCTCTTTTTTAGCATCCATCTTTTAGCTCTTACACTCCTGCTCAGATACTTCATCACAACAGCATCACTGCCAGAACAAAGACAAAACATTTTGCCAGACAGTACTGGTTAAGTACTAGCAATTCCCATTAAGTGTGTTAATTCTTACTGAAGAAGAAAACATGCTTTCCAACATGTGCACACATAGCTTAAACAGTGTTTATGTTTGCACACTTGAAAGAGGTCTTATAACTTTGTCGTTCTGGATCTTTTTGGGACTTTTGTAAACAGCACCTCGATTCAATGCAGGTTTTATGATATAAACCCCTATTTCCTTTAGTTGTTTTTTTTTTTCCTTGTCTGTTTGATTGGGTTTTTTTATGAAAATATATATAAAGCAGATCACCAATCCTAACTTTTTGAGAGATATTTAAGAAGAGTTCTATAAACTCATCTAGGTGCTCTAATTAGTGTACAGTTTTTTAATCGTCTTAAGGAGTAGCTGAGACTTGTCTGCTGCATCATGGCAAACTATGACCTTATCTCATCCAACCATATTGAAGCAACTCCTTAAGGAGGAGAAGAAAAAATGAGTATGCTGGCAATCTTCATTAAAGATAAACCTTCTCAGGTTAAGTAAGCCAACATAGAATAGTAGGTTGCATCCTACCCTTTTCCTACTTGCTCTACGCTGAACTTAAGCTTAACCAGTGTTTCTAAGAAGCTGCTTTTTTTATTCAGCAAGACCAAGAAGTAGTGCAGTGAGATAACCTTATCAATTAAGAATGAAGAACATAACGTCTGATTTTGACAAACATCTTTAAAGAGAAAATTGGTCTTGAAATTTGCCATGACAAATAATGCTATTTAGAATCAGCTGTTTCTCTTAATGCAGCACAGAAATTCCTATTAACATTGTTTTCAAATGAATAAATATATACTTAAAAAAATTTACCTGAAGAATTAAAATAGAGTTTATTTGACAGAATATCAGCTTTTAGCTGAAATCAATCGCATAGATTTAACAAAGAGAAAACAAATTTTCTAGGCATTTAAATTGATCTGATTAGATTAGTTTCACCTATCTTAGTGAAGAGGTAAGGAGACGTACATCTTAAATAAAATGAACACATGAGTATTTCTTGAATGCGTTTAGGGCCTAAATTGTATTTTCTAGCTATAATGGATTACTGTAGAAAATGCAATAAGAGTTTTCACAAAATACACTTTTTTTTTTTTTTAAATTAACACTAGGGTTGAATAAGACCAAGTATTATACTTCTAGTTTTTAACTAGAAATTAATGGTACAATTTTATATGTCTGGCATGATATCAAAGATGCATTTGAAAAATTAAACACACTCAAAAGTTTGAAACTGTTCACTCATATCCAAGCTTTAGAACAAATTCCTTTAACTGATCAATCTTAAAAACAGGGAAGAGAAAACAAGAAAAATTGCTTTGCTAAAGAGAATTTTCTCTAAAGTCTCTTCATCCTCTTTCTTCAGCTCACTGCTGAATACACCTGTGGAAATGATGGCGTCTATTGTTTACTTAAAACTAAGGGTTTAAAAGTACAGTAGTTCACATCTGTGTTTAACAAGATCCTCGCTTTTCAAGAACCACTTTCCACCAACCCTTCCTCCTCCTTATCCAGAGGAATTCCTGTTATCTTTTTCACTTGAAAATAAACTGTTCTTAGCAATCTTTTACTGCATAAGTAACCAGAGTACTCTGATCTTGCAACACTCACAATACCTCAACAACTCAGAAGCATGACACACCTATCTGATACAGAACATCCAACATGAACATCCAGGGCTGTGTCGCAAATTACTTACAAATATGGCTAGAATTGCCAGAGATGCATGAATAGAAAATAGCCCTCTATTTAAATGACAGATAGAATGGGAACATAATGCAGCATCCTTGTAATGGCACTAACTTCCAGAGGATAAATGGTTTCTCTGCACACTCAAATGACAGTTTGTCAGCTGACACAAACTGTATAATGCAGAAGCAAGCTACTTACCAAACTATGCAAGTTTATTATTAGACCGATAGGACTGGTGAAATTATCACAACTTCATAGCTCAGCTACAAAATGGACCCCAAGATCCCCCCAAAACACAGGGGAAACCATTTTCCCTTTATCTGCTAATACTTTGTTGGGTGAATTCCAGCGGGCTACCCTTGCTGGCAGAAAATCACATCTCAGGAAGGCGAGAAGGTTGCAGACCCAAACACAACACTACCTTTTAGTGCAGCAACTCTCATGTGTCTTCATAGGATGGCCTCATCTACCTTGAAAAAAGGGTAAGTATAATGCTTAAATTTTTCCTGCAGCCTCAAAACTCCAGCATGGGCATTCATACATCAGTTTGCCTTGGCACCATGCTGTGGTGATGTGTTTTTAGCTGTACCACGATTGAAAACCCTTTTGTTCATGTGACTGGGCACGTGGGTAGCCAGATGTGTGCAGAGAGACAGAGCCTGCACAACAGCAGGGGTGTTTCTAGGAGCACCAGGACAGATGTGTGTGGGGGAGAGGACACTGGCTCCTAACACCTACATTTCAGTGGGTGACAGAGGCTGTAACTTGCTGGCAGGGCTGGGACGCCTGTATAGGTAGAGCCTCCAAAAACCACACACATATATACGTGGCCACCATCAAACCACAGAAACAAAAGCCCTTCAAGGAACGCACGGTGCCTGCCCCTTTATACCACAAAAGGCCCCCATGCCACTGATGCCACAAATTTACAGTAACTGCAACTTAATGGTACCTCAAGGAAACAGGGCTACCTGTCCCTAGGGCCGCCCTCTCACTCCCAGACTGGGTACTGAGGACCCAGACTGAGATAAGGTGCCCTCAGAGGACTGGGAAATAGCAGCAGAAGGCTGCTACCCAGCTGTCACTCCTCACCTTGCCGCTGTCCCACACAGCCATGGTCCCTCCGGATGAGGGGAGAATTCTCAGAGACTCAGCCACTCCCTCCCTCACAGTATAGATAAGGCTGGAAAGGACCTTGAAGATCATCTAGTCCAACCTATAGCCCAACTAACCTAGCATCGACATCTAGATCATATTGCTCAACACCTCATCTAGCCTACCCTTAAACACCTCCAGGGTTGGCGACTCAACCACCTCTGCGGGCAACCCATTCCACATCCGGATCACTCTTCCAGTAAAAAATCTTTTCCTAACATGGAGCCTAAACTTTCCCTGCTGAAGCTTAAGACTATGACCTCTCGTCCTGTCCCCAGAGACCAAGGAGAAAAGACCAGCCCCTGCCTGACTACAGCCTCCTTTAAGATAGTTATAGACAGCGATAAGGTCACCCCTGAGCCTTCTCTTTTCTAGGCTAAACAGACCCAGCTCCTTCAGCCTCTCCTCATAGGGCTTATCTTCCAGCCCTTTACCATCCTAGTTGCCCTTCTCTGAACTCGTTCCAGCACCTCAACATCTTTCTTAAACTGAGGGGACCAGAACTGGACACAATACTTGAAGTGTGGTCTAACCAGCGCTGAGTACAGTGATAACTTCTCTTGACCTACTAGCCAGTCCATTCTTGATGCAGGCTAGGATGCCATTGGCCCTTTTGGCTGCCTGGGCACACTGCTGGCTCATATTGAGTTTCCTGTCAACTAATACCAAGTCTCTTTGCACCTGACCACTCTCTAAGTATTCCATCCCCAGCCTATAGTTCTGCTTGGGGTTATTATAACCAAAATGCAGAACCCAACATTTAGACTTATTAAATTCCATTCTGTTGGAATNAGGTGAGGCTAACAGGTCTGTAGTTTCCTGGATAATCCTTCCGACCCTTTTTGTGTATGGGGGTCACATTTGCCAACTTCCAGTCATCCGGGATATCACCTGTCCCTCCAAGTGATGGAGGAACATCCATCACTGGAGGGAGTTGCTCCAAGACTTCTGATAAATGATGGAAAGTGGTTTAGCAAGCTCATCTGCCCGCTCTCTCCTCACTCTGGGGTGAATCCCGTCTGGTCCCATGGACCTATGGGGATCCAAATGGATTAGCAGGTCTCTTACTACTACCTCCTGAATAACAGCGGGACTACACTGTACCCTGTCCCCATCTGCCAGCTTAGATATCCAATTGTCCTGAGGACAATCAACCCTACTGTTGAAGACAGTAGGGATCTGGACGAAGGGATGGAGACTATTATTAGCAAGTTTGCGGATGACACCAAGCTGGGGATAAATGTGGATCTGGAGGAAGGTAGGAGGGCTTTGCAGAGAGACCTTGACAGGCTGGATAGATGGGCTGAATCCAATGGCATGGGGTTCAACCAGTCTAAGTGTCGGGTGCTACACTTCGGTTACAATAACCCCATGCAAAACTATAGGCTGGGATTGGAGTGGCTGCAGGAGGATCAGGTGGAAAGAGACCTGGGAGTGCTGGTGGATAGAAAACTTAACATGAGGCAGCAGTGTGCCCAGGTGGCCAGAAAAGCTAATGGTATCCTGGCCTGCATCAGGAATAGTGTTGTCAGTAGGACTAGGGAAGTTATTCTCCCCCTGTACTCAGCACTGGTTAGACCACATCTTGAGTACTGTGTTCAGTTCTGGGCTCCTCAGTTTAAGAGGGATGTTGAGATCCTTGAGCGTGTCCAGAGAAGGGCGACAAAGATGGTGAAGGGGCTGGAACACAAGCCCTATGAGGAGCGACTGAGAGAGCTGGGGTTGTTCAGTCTGGAGAAGAGGAGGCTGAGGGGAGACCTTATCGCTCTCTACAACTACATGAAGGGAAGTTGTAGTCAGCTGGGTGTCAGTCTCTTCTCTCTGGCTACCAGTGATAGAACAAGAGGACACAGTTTTAACTGCGTCAGGGGAGATTTAGACTTGACATTAGGCGGAACTTTTTCACAGAGAGGGTGATCTCTCAGTGGAATGGGCTGCCCAAGGAGGTGGTGGAGTCACCGTCCCTAGAGGTGTTTAAGAAAAGGTTGGATGAAGTTCTTGGTGGCATGACCTAGATATTAGGGTAGTGTGTTATAGGTAGGATGATGTGTTGATAGTAGGATGGCAACAGGTCAGGTTAGGTAACAGGTTTGACTAGATTAGATTAGGTAACTGGTGATAGGTTGGACTTGATGATCTCTATGGTCTTTTCCAACCTGACTGATTCTGTGATTCTGTGATTCTGTGATTCTGTGACAGAGGCAAAGGAGGCATTGAGTACCTCTGCTTTATCCTCATCCCTAGTTACTACATTTCCCTCCACATCAAGTAAGGAGTGGAGTTTGTTACTAAACTTCTTTCTTCCACCTCTTCTTATTATCCTTAACAGAATTGGCCAGTCTGAGCTCAAGGTGGTTTTTTGCCTCTCTAATTTTCTTCCTACATGACCTAACAGTACCTTGGTACACAGCCTGATCAACCTCACCCTTTTTCCGAAGGTGATACACCCTCTTTTTCTCACTCACGAATTTCCTTGCTCATCCAGGCCGGTCTTTTACCCCTACGGCTCATTTTACGGCATACAGGGACAGCCTGTTTTTGTGCCTTGAAGTACATCCAGCTGTCTTGGACCCCCTTGTTATAAAGAGCTGCCTCCCAAGGAACTCTCCTAATCAGTTCCTTGAATAAACCAAAGTCTGCCCTAAGGAAACCCAACCTGGATGTTTTGTTGGCCTCCCTCCTTATTCCAGTATTTATTAAAAACTTAATCATGACATGATCACTGCTTCGCAGACAGCCCGCCACAACCACATCTCCCTCCCTCCGGCCCTAGGCTTTCCAAGGTACAGCGCCGCCTTCCTCCCGCCCTCCATGATCGCTCCTGATTGGCTGGAGTGAGAAAGGCGGGGCCAAGGCCGGGCGAATGACGCGGCGGCCGGGGGAGGTCACGTGGGTCAGCCCCGTCCCCGGTGCAGCTGGAACTGGTTGGGAGCTACGTATCTCAACCTGCCCCTCGCTATCACAGGCAGCAGCACGACAGGGAGCTCGGGTAGTGCTGCTGCAGCCCCGCAGGAAGCGGTCGGGAGTCCGGTGCAGCACTTGTCCAGGTCAGTCTGCGCCACCAGCCGAGGGGGCGCGGGACCAGCAGGGGTGCGGTGGGGCTATGTGGCGGCGGCGGCAAGGGACTGTCAATGCGCGCTCCTGAGGAGGCTTCGGAGGCTAAAGGAGGCCGGTTCGCCCTACGGTGTCCGGAAAGCGCTGGGGGAACGGTGCCGCTCACTCTGAGGAAGGTAATGGGGGGATAGTTGGAGACCTGCTGGTGCTTGGCCCTGGGGAGAGGTGGGAAGGGCAGAACTTTGCTCCGCCGTGGGTAGTCAGCCCTAGCCCTCCCCCCCGCGTTACCGCTGCCCCGGCTCCGCGCACTCACCGCCCCCCCCCTTAGCCCCGTCCCCAAGGGCTCCGCCCATTGGTGTCGAGAACGGGCGTGGTCTTATTCCCTCTCTTCTATTGGCTGGAGTGGGAAAGGGGGGGCTGAAGTCTTGGGGAGTGACGTCTTGCAAGAGGAAGGTCACGTGCCCCCTTGCTACCCGGGCAGTGGCCTCGTCCCCCCTCGGCTGGAACCGGGTGGGACCGCGCTTCCCTCTCCCTTCCCCCGCGCCGTCAGGCGGCTCCGGGCGGCGGCCACCGGACGTGGAGCTAGGGGAGTTTGGGCAGCGCCATCCGCAGCCCCGCATAAAGGGAGCCGGGAACCGCGCTCTGCTCCGCCAGGTAGGTTGGCAGCACCGAGCGGGTGTCGCGGCCGATCTCTGTTTCAGCGGGTGGTCGTTGCGACCGGTGTGAGGAGGGAGCAACGCCGCGGTCCTGCGAATTATGGGTCGGTGTGTTGCAACCAGGGGAGGAGTGCGTGCTCCGGGAAAGAGGAGACCGCACGTTCCTGGGAGCATGGCAGTGTACCAGGGGGGCGGAAGGAGAGGCGGCGCTGCCAGGGACAGCTGCGGCGCTTCCCGGTCTGGGGCGAGGGTGGCCATCCGGGCGGGGGATCCTGGCGCTACGGCGGGCCGGGCTGTCTCAGTGAGCGCGGCTCCGCGTGATACCGGTTGGGGCCGCGCCGGGCCCGCGGCTCTGTATTTACATTTTCGGTGAAAGCCCTAGCCCGCGGTGGTCCCGCGGGTGCCGCCTTATATAAGCGGCCGGGAGGCCGGGGCTCGCCCGGGGACGCGCCACCTCCCGACTTCAGGGCTGTGCTGTGTGGGGGGCGCGGTGCAGCGAGGAGTCCTCCGTCAGTGTCTGTCCGTCTGTGCGGCGGCGAGCTGGGCGCGCCGCGACACCGCTGGGCTCGGTCGTGGATGGGGGTGGGTTTCCTGCGCTGCTCTTTGTCTTTGCCTTGGGCTAATAGAACATGCCGATGATGCCTGTAGTTGGATATTATTGATCTCGTAGGGACTAATAAACTAGCTCTAGATTAGTCTAGGCTTTAAGAGTAATCTAAACTTTGCTAACTGCATCCTAGCCAAGCACAGGTTCGTTCTCCTTTTTTTCTTCCTTTCCAATCAATATGGTGTTAGTGTTTTAGTTTATTTAAGCATGAAATGTTAGATGGAGATTAGCCTTCAAAATATTTTAAATGTTAGTGGTAGAGTGAAACAGTTGATAAGTGGAATTATTTTTTTACCATATGCGTTTCAATTCAAGCACTGCTTCCTATAAAATAACTATAGAAGATAGCAAAAAAAACCTCCCGGAGAATGCTTTCAGTCTTGAATAGGCACTGCTAGTCTAAACTGCCACATATTTTCACAGAGAGAGTGATTGCTCATTGGAATGGACTGCCCAGGGAGGTGGTGGAGTCACCGTCCCTGGAGGTGTTTAAGAGAAGACTCGATAAGGAGCTTAGTGACATGGTCTAGCGAGGGGGTGTAGGGGTGGATGATCCTGAGTCCCTTGCGGCTCGGAGTGGCCTGCTAGACTGTGAGGGAACTAGGTTTGTGTTACCACTCTGGGATGTGCTTTCGGTCTCTGTACGGGTGTTAGATGGTGAGTTGGACTAGATGATCCTTGTGGGTCCCTTCCAACTCATAATATTCTGTGATTCTCAATAAAATGGATACAGGCTTTGGAAACCTGTTAAAAAAGTGGTTTGTTGAGAGCTGTGGGTAGCATTATACATCTTGTTCATGTCATTCCCAAGTGAGGAATGCTAGCATGATCATAAAGAGCTAAATCACTACCTAAGTTCTTGTCAGGCAGATGTTAATAATAAACTGCACCTGAGCAAAGAGAAGTCGAACTAATGCTGTTCTTTTTCACTTGCAAGTATGCCCCAGCTGTTTCCTGTCTGTTTCAAGAACTTTGTTTGCAGAACTGCTGTGACATAACTAAGATAGAAGAGTCTGACATGGACAGAGACTTGTGAAATGCTGATAAGATTTAACACACTGTTACTTAGAACAAAGTGGATGCATTGTAACTGAACATGGTGCATTGGATAGGAGTGTTGTACAGTATATCCTTGCTGCAATATGACCCCTCCATTGCTACCTTGCTGATTTGCAAGGAAAATTTCTTGCAATTTTGCTTCAGCCATTTGCAATATTCCCTGGCTGACGCATGCGCAGTGCCTCTGCTGTGCCGAGGGGTGGCGCCGGTGCTCCCGGTGGGGTGGGACTGGCCCTGCCCCGCGGGGACAGCCACAAGTCGCACTGTCCCATGTTACTCTTGAGTGCAGCCAGGGACTGACACACACCCCCCCCCCAGACCCCCCCCGGGTGCATGTTACTGTTTCCATGGCTACAGGCGGGGAATGGAAGTGCCCCAGGAAAGTGGGGCTGGCCATGGCAGTGCAAACGCTGTGTTCCTCAAACAGGGCAGCAGTGCGACATGATCACTCTGCTGCCACAGCTGCTGCCACAGTTGCTGCCTGTGCTGCACGGGGCTGGGACACCGCAGGTGCGAGCACCGGGCGTGTGGGGGGAGGGGTTGGGGCCGGGGAAGGAGCAGCAGCGCAGGGTCACAGGGTTTGGGCTGCGAGCACACGCGGTCACAGCTGCCTGACCGTAGCTGCAGAAGTGGCAGCATTGCCGAAGAGAAGCCCAGGGATTCTCGGAGGGGTCTCCCAAGTCGGAGAGCGCTCATAAATGCTTCCCTTTTGCTCACCTGTGCTGAGAGAGCCCGTGGGAGGAGTGGAAAAGTGTATGCAGTGCTCCAGAGTGGTGGGAGGTGGAGCAATGGGCATGGCCTGCATGCATATTAATGACCTGCATGTGTTTGTGAATTTGACGTTCCGCAACAGCCCTGGCATGACCTGTTCCTCGCAAATGAAGAGGTACAACTATATTTGAGAACCAGGGCTGACTTAGCCATGCAAATAACTTACATGTTATTTTCAATATCAATTTTAAAGATCTTTATTTCTATATATTGACATGATGTTTTGTACTTCAGAAGTATTACTTGGGCTTTGCTGCTTTCTAAATGTCAGTAGAAGCCTATTGGTAAAATTTCAGCCTTTGTATCACAACAGCCCATCCAAGTCTTCTATGGAAGTTTGTTTTCTGTCCAGTATTAATACTACAATGCTGCTGACTTTCTGGTTTTCCTTTCTCATGCAGTCTAAGTGTAATGGGAGAGGAGGGAGCACGAAGAGCCTTCTAGTTGTTTGAATGAAAATGAAGGAGTTGATGCTGTAATGCTGTTTCTAAAAATTCTCCAGGTGTTAAGAGTGAATGCCCTGGCAAGAATATCCTCTGACCTATTTCTGAAATTGAGATGTTGTCAACTATTGTTAGATAATTTTTTTACATACCTGATTTGTTACTGTAGATGCATTTTGTAGTACAGTCATGCCTCAGTGCATTGCGACTTCTCCATTGTGACCTCACTGGATCGTGACAAATTTTCCTTGTAAATCTGCCTCAGTGATTCGCAGCATGATTCCCAGAGCTTCCTGATTGACACATGTGCAGTGCCTCTGCTTCTCTGAGGGGTGGCACTGGTGCTCCCTGTGGTCCAGCCCCGCAGGGACAGTGTGTGGTGCCTCCTGCTCACTGTGGTGTTTATAGTCCCGTGGTACCATACCACAGTCCCTGCCCAGCTCCTGTGTATCTCCGTGCTCGGTCCCTACCGTGGAAGGCTTAGGCTGCTTCATGCCTCAGGGCATGCCTTTTAATTGCGTGTGGGGAAGCATCAGTGCTGCCTGCCCGTGATATGCCCTGGGCGGCCACTGAGACCCAGCGCAGCACTGCCACAAGTCATGCAATCCCCTCTTACTCTAAGCCCAGTTGGGGAACTGACCCCTGCAGGGCACGTATTACTGTTTCCATGGCTACAGGCAGGGAAGGTGGCGCAATCTGTGCCTGGGAACTGTGCACCCGGCACACCTGGTGACAATGTAGCCCCAGGGAAAGTGCTGCACAAAAGTGGGGCTGGGCTTGGCTGCAGCGGTGGTGGAGCAAGCGCTGTGTGCTGGCACAGGGCAGCGGCAGGATGTGGTCATGCTGCCGCCACAGCTGGTGCACCAGGAGGAGGCTTCTGTTCCCCCATGCCCTCCCCCTGCTTCAGCAGAGGGAAGCAGTGGTCTGCTGTGTCCATATGGCCAGCACTGCTTCTCTCGCACTCGGGACCAGTAGATGTACATATAGCCACTGCAGTTAAAGAGGAAGAAACTCTGACACCACCCCCCGCCATAAGGGACCCTGGGTGTGGCAGTGTTGCAAAGTTAAGGTTTCCCAGGCTCCAAGAGCGCTGACCGGAGCCCCGGGACACCCCTTTCCCGCCGGGGCCTGGATCTTCCCCCCCACCGAGGCAGTGCAAGCACGTGCGATGGCAGCAGCCTGGCGGCAGCTGCAGAACCAACACCATGGCTGAAGAGAAGCCCAGGGATTCTTTGTAGGTCTCCTCAGGAACAGAGGGCTCAGAAACGCTTCCCTTTGCTTTCTTGTGCTGTGAGAGCCTGTGGGGAGGAGCGGAAAACGCTCCCCAGCGCTCCGGATTGGCTGGGAGTGAAGCGATGGGTGTGGCCTGTATGCATATTAATGACCCATGACTGTTCACGAATTAGTTCGTGAGACCCTTGGGAAACCCGTTCCTTGCAAATTTGGAGATACGACTGTATTCTGGTACCTTGTTTGGACCAACCACAACCAGCCAAATCTACTCTTCATGCTACTTGTTATCATTGAAATATTATAGAGTAATATCTCACTGCATTGCGACTTCTCCATTGCAACCTCGCTGATTTATGAGAAATTTGTCTCGCAGACCAGCCTCAGTGATTTACAAAGCTTCCTGGCTGATGCATGCACAGTGCCTCTGCTTCGCTGAGGGGCAGTGTCAGCACTTTCTGTAGGATGGGATGGGCCTGGCCCCACAGGGAGGGCGCATGGTGCCTCTCGCTCCTGTGGCACTGTGCCCCAGTCCCTGCCTGGTCCTGTGTGTCTCCATGCCTGTTCCCTACAGTGGAAGGCTTGCGCTATGGGACCCAGGGCAGCGCTGCCACAAGCCCCGCCATCCACCGTTACTCTAAGACCAGCCGGGGACTGACNCAGCACTTTCTGTAGGATGGGATGGGCCTGGCCCCACAGGGAGGGCGCATGGTGCCTCTCGCTCCTGTGGCACTGTGCCCCAGTCCCTGCCTGGTCCTGTGTGTCTCCATGCCTGTTCCCTACAGTGGAAGGCTTGCGCTATGGGACCCAGGGCAGCGCTGCCACAAGCCCCGCCATCCACCGTTACTCTAAGACCAGCCGGGGACTGACCCCCACCAGGCATGTTACTGTTTCCGTGGCTACAGACGGGTAGGCAATGCAGTCTGTCCCCAGGGTCTGCTACCCGGCACACCTGGTGATGACTTAGCCCCAGGCAAAGTGGGTCTGGGCTCGCCATGGCGGTGGTGGGGCCAGCACTGTGTGCTGGGAGGGGGTGGTGCCGAGACAAGCCCACACAGCCGCTGTAGCTGCTGCACCAGGAGGAGGCTTCTGTTCCCCCGTGCCCTCCCCCTGCTGCAGCAGGGCGAAGCGGTGCTCTGATGGCTCCATACAGCCAGCACTCCCGCTCCTAGGACCCCGGGGGATGTTAAAGGGAAAGAAACTCTGACACTGATGCCACCCCACACCATAAGGGGACCCAGGGTGTCGCAGTGTTGCGAAGTTAAGGTTTCCCACACTTCACAAGCGCTGACCAGAGCCCTGGGGCACCCCTTCCCTTCTGTGTCCCGGAGCTTCCCTGCTGCGGAGGCAGTGCAAGCACATGTGGTGGCAGCAGCCCCGCAGCAGCTGCAGAAGCAGCAGCATTGCTGAAGAGAAGCCCAGAGATTCTGCAGGGGGTCTCCTCAGGAAGAGTGGGCTCAGAAATGCTTCCCTTTGCTCCCCTGTGCCGGTAGAACCCGTGGGGAGGAGCTGAATACGCTTCCCAGTGCTCCTGATTGGTGGGGAGTGGAGCGATGGGTGTGGCCTGTATGCATATTAATGACCCACTCGTTTGTGTATTTGACAGTTTGCGATGCCCTGACATGACCCTTTCCTCGTGAAGGGTAAAGTATTACTGTAGTCCGAAGTTGCATGAATTGGTACTTTTGTGTTCAAGAGTCTAAGGCTATGAGTAAAGATGACCAAACTATGTTTTAGTTAAGCTCATATCCCTTTGTTCAACATAGCAGTAGATATAATGCACGTTGTATTTTCTGTGGCTGCATATAGTACAGCTTTTAAGAAGGTGAGATCTAAGTACCCTACCTTATCCAACAGTGCTTGTTAGCGTTCATATGTGTGGTTCATGTGGGAGGTTGTTGTGCCTTGTATCAGTCCCACTCCTGCCAGTGTCTGCTCCCAGCTGTCAAATGACTTGACTGGGACTGGGGCACCTTTCCCCTGCTTCAGGCTAGAGTTGGACCTCGTCTGGGTGTTGATAAGCCTCGTGAATGTTCCCTTAAGGTGGAGAAGGTCTGCTTGAAATGAAAGAAATAGAAGCAAAAATACTGCAGTCTTCTAGTTCTTGCCCATTTGATCTTTACATACAGAAAAATGAAGAGATATTTTGAAGTAATTGAGCATGTGTTTACTTTTTGCACTACCAGGATTGTGTACTGTGGTCTATGATGAAATGTGAGTTAACATTATGAAGGAGCCTATTTGTGGATAGATGGTGGTGGGTTGACCTTGGCTGGATGCCAGTTGCTCACCATGAAGCTCTACCATTCTTCTCAGTGGGTCTGGCAGGCAGAGAAAATAAAATGGAAAAAGCTTCATGGGTCAGGCTATGAGGCAGTTTAATAAAGCGGAAGTCACGTACACAGAAACAAGGGAAAAAAAAATTTGTTTTCTATTTCCCATCAGCAAGTGATATTCAGCCACTTCCTAGGAAACAGAGCTTCAGTATATTTATTTATTTATTTTTATTCTCGAGCTGATGTATGACCTGGAACATCCATCTGGCCAGTTTGGGTCTGCTGTCCTGGCTTTGTCTCCTCCCAATATCTTGTTTACCCCACCCTGCTAGCGATAGTGAGGAATGTTGGAGAGACAGCATTGATGCTGTGTGAGCGCTGTTCAACAGTAGCAAAAACTCCACTGTGTTATCAACACCTTTGTAGCTACCAGTAAAAAGCACAGCACTATGAGAGCTGCTGTTGGGAAAATTAACTCTGTTTCAGCCAGATCCACTAAAATGGTCTTAATTTTTCTACAACTAGCTGATCAAATTCAATAAAATTGCAGCTGAAAGTATTCTTACATTAGAAATCAGATGTTTGAAAGTATTAAAATGCATTCCAGGAATCTTCTGGCATGTAGATACCTAGCCATCTCATTTTAATTGTCTAATTACCTTTGAAAAATCCCACTAAGTACCTATAAAAATTATTTATCCAGATATCTTTTTAAAAAATTCACCCATTAATAAGGTAAACTGTATTTTTGATCTCAGTGTTTCAATCGTTGGCATTAGGCCCCTAGAATCAGCTTACAAACCTGCTTGATTTGCTATTAAAAATACCACTTGTATTGAGCAAGAGCATGGAATCTGGCTTCATGGTTATTATGACTTTTTGTGACACTAAAATTTGTTTGGTGTTTGTAAGTGAGGCTATTATAGTCCAGGATTGTCCCAGATTACATGATGTATATTTAGCTAAGCCGGAAAAACTGTGTAAGATGTGGAACAGCAAACAGCCAGTACCTCTTAAAAGACATTGGTATGGTTAAAGAAATTAAGGGTGGGGCAGAATAATCCATTAAAGCTGAAGGGTTGTGAAGAATTTTTATGTACCACCAGACCTGTAATGAACTTCAAACTTTGAATTAATAAATCAAGTCCATGTCCTGGTATGTTTTTTGCTACAACCAAATGACACCTTGGTCTTTCCCATCCATGATGACATTTACTACCTCATTTTAGAGGAAATCTGTTCCTTTGTGATACATAAATAGTTAATTGTGTTGTGTTATCTGTCTTTTTTCCTTGCATACGTCTTCTAGTTCCCCTCTAAAATGAGGGATGGAAGAGCTTTACTCCTGTCAGTCCTGTACTCCTTTAGGAGCCCATGAGGAGGAGGGTTTGATTGTCTAATGTTTCTTGCTACTTCCCTTTGGGAATTAAATTACTCTGTCTTCTCAGGAGCCATCAATAACTAGGCAGCTAAACTTAGGCCTTTTCCCACCTAAGTAAGATATTCTTGTGTCATATCTTGAAAGTACAGAGTGCTTTTGTAAATGTGCATAATATATTGATATCTACAATAATCCATTGAATATTGTGGGGGGATGGGTCTGGGAACATGCCACAATAAATGAAATCCGCTAAGTAGCAGTAAATAGGGTAAACATTGGTTAAATTTAGATGTTAAACCAGCTAAATAAAAGGCAGAATTCCTTGACAAGGGTTGTTGGATGGAGGTGGAGGCCTCCTTTTGTCTTTAGCTTGGAGAACTAATGGCTCTTGATGGGCCATTTGCCCCCACCCCCCACCATGGCTGTGTGGGGATGGAGTGTTCTTTTTGGCTTCTTGTGTTTTTCTTTTCTCCTTGTTACCATTACTGTTTGTTCTTATTTTTTTTTCTTTATCTATACAGTCTTGCCTCAGCTATCCACACATAATTATTCGCCGCTTCACCTATTCGCAAAAATTAATTAATCAGTTACTCAGAAATATTTCTGGTTGATGCATGCGCAGTTGTTCTGCTTTGCGGAGGGGCTGCGTCACTACTTCTTGTGGGGCGGCTGGGCGGCGCCTCTCACTCCCTGGGGACAGGGAGAGATGGCTCCCTTATGAGGGTTGCAAAAGTTACATCGTGTTTATAGTCCTGTGGTGCCATGAGACAGTGTGTCTGTATCTGTGTGCATCTATGTTACTGTTTCTGTGACTACAGGCAGAGGAAGGGAGTAGCCAAGCCAAGCTGCGTTCCTGCACATGTGTGTTTGAATTGCCTCAGGAGTTCAGGGGGGAAAAAACCCTTTAACTGCCACGCTCCTGGGTGCCTGGAAGGAACAGGGGATTTCACAGTGCTCCAAATTGCTATACAGTTGGCCCTTAAATATGACGGTAACATGGGTCTTGTTTGCCTGCTCGTGAAGCTCTCCGTCTGTGTTGATGGGTAGCTCACTAGTATGCAAATTTGCCCCGTCCCCTCACACCGCCCTCCGGCACTGTTTCAGCCCCACCCTGCTCTGTGTCGGTTCTTGTGTTGGCACTTCCCAACGCCTGCAGCCACACTGCGCCAGGAAAAACCCCTTTTCTGCTCAGCCAGGGACACTGGTGTGGGGAGCCGCCTGCACCGCTGTCCTGTTGTCTCTCCAGGTGGGTAGACCTGATCTCTCCATACTCAGAGTAGACGTCTACGCTGAGAAAGTCTCGAACACCACGTCTAACCTGAGAGTGTGTAAATCTTTCATAACTGCACGAAGCCTCTTCACTCCAAGCGGAGCAGGGCAACAGCGGCACTGGGGGAACCTGTCATAGCCTCCTCGCTCGGAGCGGAGTGGGGCGGGCACTGCTCAGGCAGACCTGCCTCGACTGGCTTGCTTGGAGCAGGGCAGGCATCGCTTGGGCGGACCTGCTGCGGCTGCCTAGCTTGGAGCGGGGTGGGCGTCTGTTATGGTTTAGGGGGTTTTCTGCTGCTCTGGTAGCGAGGGGGTTAACAGCTCAGTTCTGGCCTGAGCTTTCCGTGCTGCCATGGCCTTCAAGGTTAAAGATAAAGGCAGGCGTCTCTGCAAATAACATACTTGGGAGAGAAGAAAAAAAAGTTCAGTAGTAAGATGTAGCGTGCCAGCTCAGAACCTGCGTCGGGAGGCTGAGAGATTTGAAGGCCCCCAGGCCCACGAGAGAAGGGGTAGAGATGTTCTTCCAGGCATCCCGCTGCTGCTTGTGAATTGGACTGACCATGGTGAAAACCTATGGACCAAAGAGAGAGAACCAGGACCGCAGAATCCGTCTAAGCATTAAGACTGAAGATGGAGAGGTAAAAACTGGACAACACTGCTGATGTGTTGGAGCCCAGAGACAGAAACCTGGAGCTAGCTGAGAGCTCCGCAGAAATCCCTGGACAGACTTTTTTTGGGCATTGTTATAGTATTTGTGTACTTTGGGATGGGCTCATTATGAAGCAGAAAAGCCAGTACTTAAAAGCTGCAATCCTGGCTGTGACTTCTGGACAACAGAGAATTTTTCAGAAGAACTGTCGTCCTCAGGTCGAGATCTCACTTGGGAGGGGTCATGAAAGACCTTTCCCTCTTGTGAGAGAGAGAGAACTTTATGGAAGGGCAGAGAGATGGTTCCTACCCTGGATCTGATCAGAAATACCAACTTGCCTGGTTTACCCCTACCCTGTGTTCCCCCTTTTTCTCCTGGTGGAAAAGGGAATATTACATCTATTGTAAGAGAAGGAGGGGTGGGGGAAGAAATGTTGCCTTCTAAATGATGCTTCCCTTGCAGTTCTGAGCTTGTTAGTTAGAAAATAAACCCTTTATGTTCTTTATTTATAGTTTTGCCTTGCTTCTTTTGCCTGTGACCAGTTTTATTTTATTTTCCAGTTTGGTTTTTTTTTTAGTTTTCTCCTTCAGGAGAAGTTGGGGTGGGTCTCTGGCATCCAGCCAGGGTCAAACCACGACAGCGTCACACAGGCGGACCTGCTGTGACTGCCTCGCTCGGAGTGGAGTGGAGCAGGCACTGCTTGGGTGGCACTGCTCTGCCACTGTTGGGGCTGCCATGGCCACATTGTGCAGAGCGCAGTAGGGTGGGCACTGCTCAGACCTTTTGCGGCTGCCTCGCTCTGAGCGGAGCAGGGCGAGCGCTGCTCAGGCGGACCTGCTGCAGCCGCCTTGCTCTGAGTGGGTCAGTGTGGGCTGGGCACGGTGCCAACGAAACTGCTGCAGCCACCTCAGACGACAGCAGGGTAAGTGCGGCGTGGGCAGAGCAGAGTGCCCATGGTCTGTGCAGCATGGGGGTTGATTTGAATATTCATGACTGTTTGTGCAGATGCAGTCGCGAATGTCCCTGTGAAACACCCCTCCCCAGTTGCGGAAAAATCATGCCGCGAAGAAGTGAAGCTGTAATAGGGGAAGTGTGAGTTGGAGAGAGTTCACTGTGTTTCTGGCAGTTGTTTGCCCTATTAATTTCCAGCCAGTATTTGTGGATTTAATGTTCTGTGGGACCACCACAATACTCAAAACTCACGAATCCGGAGGCATGACTGTGTATATATATATATATATACNATGCAGTCGCGAATGTCCCTGTGAAACACCCCTCCCCAGTTGCGGAAAAATCATGCCGCGAAGAAGTGAAGCTGTAATAGGGGAAGTGTGAGTTGGAGAGAGTTCACTGTGTTTCTGGCAGTTGTTTGCCCTATTAATTTCCAGCCAGTATTTGTGGATTTAATGTTCTGTGGGACCACCACAATACTCAAAACTCACGAATCCGGAGGCATGACTGTGTATATATATATATATATACACACACACCTGTCAATAATTGTTACTTCCTTTTTCTAAGTTTTTTGACCGAAAGCCCCTTTGATTCAAAAGGTATAGTAAAGTAGAGAAGGAGGTTTTTTTCCTTTCCACTCCAGGAAGGTTCCCATCTTCCCTTGAATGTGTTCTAATCTATGACAAGTTGGTAAAGTAGGGAAAAAACTCACGATGTATTGAAACCACAATTAATGAAGCGTGAAGTAGGGGGGCATCACTGTGTATATAAATACAATCAGCCCTCTTTCACTTTGCGACCCCCAGATACCGGCTTCCCATCTTCGTGGCGTGATTTTTCAGTGATTTAAGGAGACCCATTTTGCAGCTGCATCTGCGTGACCTGACATGCATGAATATTCAAATTAGGCAATCATGGCTATTCAAATTAACCCCCATGCCATGCTGCAAGGACCCTGAGTGCACTTCTCTGCCTGCGCCGTGCCTGCTCCAAGGCAGCTGCGGCAGCTTGGCTCTGGTGGAGCTGTGGCTGGCATCCGCCGCTTCTGCAGTGGCTTGGCTCCGCTTGAGCGCACGCCGCTCCCATGGCAGCTTGGCTTCACTCTAGCGTGAGCCTCTCCCAGCTCTGAGCAAGGAGGCTTCATGCAGTTATGAAAGGGTTAGACACTCTCAGGTTAGACATGGTGTCCGAGACTTTCTCGGGGTAGACATCTACCCCAAGTATGGAGACACCAAGAGACAGCAAGACAGTGGTGCATGCAGCTTTCTGTGCCAGCGCTCCCAGACGAGCGGAAAAAGGGTTTTTTTTCCTGTGTGGGGTGGCCATAGGCACTGGGAAGCGCTGACACAAACACCAATACACAGCAGGGCAGTGCCGAAACAGTGCCAGAGTGCCAGGGGGCAGTGTGAGGCTGCAGGGTAAATTTGCGTATTAATGAGCTGCCATCCTACACAGATGGAGGACTTCGCAGGTAGGGGGCAAGACCCACAGTGCTGTGGTATTGGAGGGTCAACAATATAAATGTAGACTTGATTCCTTAACAGAAAGTAGATCTGTTTGTATCTTGCTCTGTGTTTACATCTAGTGCTCTGCTAGAAAAAACATTTCTTCAAAATGAATGGTAGTACAGTCATCCCTCAACTTCCGTGGAGCTGCATGTATCCTTCCCTTGTGTGAAGGCTGTAATTTGTGACCGTAACGAGCTCATTAATATGCAGTTAAACCCTATTCATCACTCTGGCCCTCTCAGCTTTGGAGCTGCTGAGGGGCATTCCTGGGACTGCTCCATGACCTGTGACGCATTAGGAAAGTGCAGGGGGTGTCTTTTGGCCCCTCCCCGCAGCATTCCCTGCAGCCCCCCGGGTGGCTTCTGGTGCAGCTCCCACCAGGATGGGCTTCTCACCACCCCCTCAACCCTGCCATCCGCTTGCAGCGGCTACTGCATGGAGCAAATGGCACCACTCTGCCCGCAATTGGGGAGGGCTGCTTCCCTCCGCCAGGCAGCTCAGGACTGCTGCAGGACTGTGAGGGACCATGCCAAGCTGATAAACCCTAGCTTGGTACGGAGGCAAAAGGTAGGAATCTCGGGACTCCTGGGATGGCCTGGGTGGAGGTGGGGCCCCACCCACTTGGTCATGCTCACACACATGGTCCTCTCACACACACGCATGGCTCCTGTCCTGTGCCATGGCAGGGCAGCTCCCAGCCCCCTTGTGCCCCTCCAAGCAGGAATGCGCCAGGGCCAGGAGATTCCCCCCCATCTCTTGAGCTGCAGGGACTGTTTTGGATGGGCAGGTTGTGTTCCAGGTGAACACCTGGAATTTTTTTCTTCAAAATATTTTTAAATGGAGTGTAAGTAAAATAGGCCCCCCCACCCCAACTTAGGTAAAAATACAAGATGTAGTTTCATAAAAAGAGGGAACATCTTGTATGGCTTTGCTTATATGCCTTCTTCCTGGGTGGGTGGGGCCCCTCTTCTCACTCCTGGGATGGGCACCCAGGGCCCCTCCCAGGATGGGCGCCCAAGGCACTGCAGCAGGTGAAAGCCATGAGATGTCAGAAGAGATTCCCTGTGCTCTCCTGAGACCTCACAGTGTGCAGGGCAATGGGTGGGGCTTAATTGCATATTCATGAGCTTGCTGTCTTCATGGTTTGCAGGAGGGGACCTGACCAGATGATCTGTGAAACTCAGGGGATCACTGTACTACTATTTTCGTGCTCTCATTTCATAACTGAAAAGATCCTTCCTTGGCATGGAGAGGGAAATAATAGAGGAGAAAAAGAAATATGCAGTAGAGGCAGCCATAGGTATCAACTGAGAGGAGGAGGAGATCTAGAAGAAACAGTTAAGGTCTGAAGTTTAAATGCCTGCAATAACCCTCTCATTGCTTATAAGGAATGAGGATGGATACTGAGCTTCTCCACTTTCTCTTCCCACATCCTCCCTGCCCTGCCCCTTCCATGGTACCTTTCTCTTGCTTTCGAGGCATCTGTTATGCTGTCCTGTGCCCTTTGAAGGCAAGGACTTCACAGTATCACAGTATTAGCAAGGTTGGAAGAGACCTTGGAGATCATCAAGTCCAAGCTGTAACCCAACAGCAACTCATAGTCTAAACCATGGCACCAAGTGCCTCATCCAGTCTACTCTTTAACGCCTCCAGAGACGGTGACTCCACTACCTTCCTAGGCAGCCCATTCAAATGGTAGATCACCCTTTCCATGAAGAATTTCTTTCTAATATCAAGCCTAAACCTCCCCTGATGGAGTTTGAGGCTGTGTCCTCTTGTTCTGTTGCCAGTTGCCTGAGAGAAGAGACAGACCCCTGCCTGACTACAATCTCCTTTCATGTAGTTATAGACAGCAATAAGGTCAACCCTCCTTTTCTCCAGACTAAATAACTCCAGCTTCCTCAATCACTCCTCACAGGGCTTGTGCACCAGCCCCTTCACCATCCTTGTTACCCTTTTCAGAACATGTTCTAGTATATCAACATCTTTTTTTTATACTGTGGGGCCCAGAACTGGACACACTACTCCAGGTGTGGTCTAACTAGTCCCGAGTACAGGGGAAGGATAACTTCCCTAGTCCTGCTGACTACACTATTCCTGATGCAGGCTAGGATGCCATTGGGTGTCTTGGCCACCTGTACACCCTGCTGATTCATGTTAAGTTTGTTATCCACCAGTACTCCCATGTCTCTTTCTGCCTGCCCACTCTCCAGCAACTCCGTCCCCAGCCTATAGCTCTGCATGGGGTTATTATGACTGAAGCATAGAACGTGGCACTTGGACTTGTTACATCTCATCCTATTGGAATCTGCCCATCTCTCCAGTCTGTCCAGGTCCCTCTGTAGGGCCCTCCTCCCCTCTAACAGATTGACACCTACTCCAAGCTTGGTATTGTCTGCAAACTTGCTTATGATGAACTCAATCCTGTCAAGATCATCAATAAAGATATTATACAGGGCCGAGCCCTACACCGATCCCTGGTTGCCAACTGGATGTGACACCATTTACCACCAATCTCTGGGCCATCCAGCCAGTTCCTAACCCATCCCAGAATGCTCCTGTCCAAGCCTCAGGCTGCCATCTTCTCCAGGAGTATGCTATGGGAGATTGTGTCAAAGGCTTTGCTGAAGTCCAGGTGCGCTACACCCACAGCCTTCCTCTCATCTACCAGGTGAAGTACTTGGTCATAAAAGGAGATCAGGTTGGTTGGGCAAGAACTACTCCTCCTAAATCCATGCTGGCTCGGCCTGATCTCTTTGTTATCCTGCAGGTACTTCATGATTGCACTGAGGATTATCAGCTCCATAACTTTACTGGATGAAAGGTCAGGCTGACAGGTCTGTAATTTCCCAGATCGCTGTTCTGGCTCTTCTTGTGGATAGGGGTCACATTGGCCAGCTTCCAGTCATCTGTCCTCACCTGTGAGCCAAGAATGCTGATAAATGATGGAGAGAGGCTTAGCAAGCTTGTTTGCCAGCTCTCTCATCACCCTGGGGTGGATGCCATCCGGTCCCATGGACTTGTGAGGATCCAAGTGCCTCAGTAGATCTCTAACTTCTTCTTGGATTACGCGGGGAGGGGGATATACTGAACCCTGACCCCATCTGCCAGTTCAGTTGACCAGTTGTCCTGTTGACAACCTGCCCTACTGATGAAAATTGAGGCAAAGGAGGCATTAAGTACCTCTGCCTTTTCCTGATCGTTAGTTACTATATTTCCCTCCACATCCCATAGGGAGTAGAAGTTGTTGCTGCCCTTCTTTTTGCTGTTAATATATTTATAAAAACACTTCTTATTGTCCTTCACAGAAGTGGCTGGTTTAAGTTCCAGCTGTGCTTTTGCCTCTCTCTGTCTTTAAACATAACCTAATTTTCCTCCCCCTTTTTCCAAAGGTGATACACCCACTTTGTTTCTCTTAATTCCTTCAGAAGCTCCTTACTCATCCAGGGTGGTGTTCTTCTCCTCCAGCTTGTCTTAAGGCACATCAGGACAGCCTGTGCTGTTTCTGTGCCTTCAGGATTTCATTCTTGAAGTACGTCCAGCCTTCTTGGACCCTCTTACTTTTAAGGGCTATTTCCCAAGATACCCTCCTAATTAATTGCTTAAATAATCCAAAGTCTGCCTGCTGAAAGTCAGGATGGATGTTCTGTTCATGCCCTTCCTTGCTTCACTTGTAGTAGAGCTAATGAAAGGCAGATTTTTCTCTAGTCATTAGTTCTTTTTGATATTGTTATTAAAGCTGTTGCTAAAGGATGGCTGACCAACATTGTACTGAAATAAAGTGCTTTTTATCCTGTTCAAAAGTACTAATAAAAACATTCTACTTGCTTGGTTTAAAACAAAACAAAAAGCTCCCCACAGGGTAAAGAGATTAATTAGTTGAGACCAGGGCCAGGTTACTCCTGCATATACAGTCATACCTCCAGATTTAGGGGTCTTCCTGTGAATCATACAATCTCCAAACGTGCTGTTAATATGCATAGAGGCCACACCTATCGCTCCACCCCCCACCACTCTGCATCGCTGGGGAGCATTTTTGGCACCTCCCACCTCCCCATGGCATGTCACAGCACGGGGGAGCAAAGGGCAGTGTTTCTGAGCTCTCTCTGTCTGGGGAGACCCTCGGAGACTGCTTCTTTTTGGCTGCACTGCTGCTTTTGCCACAGTTGTCGCTGGGCCACTGCCACCATACATGCTTGCACCGGGGCCACAATGGGGAAGCTTGCCCCAGGGCTGTGATGGGGAAGGGGGTCGTCAGATGCTTGGCCTGTGGTCCTGGAGGTGGATGCAGTCTGCTGGGGATGACTCCTGTGTCCTCAGGCTCAGGATGGCAGGGATCCATGCCACCAGTGCTCTTGTAGCTTGTGAAACCTTAACTTTGTAACAGTGCAACACCTCGGGGCCCCTTGCATCGTGGGGCATCGGAGGCATTTTCCTTTTAACTACGGCGGTTACGATACATCCGCTGGTCCTCAGTGTGGGAGTGGTGGTCATATGGACACAGCAGGATGCCACCACCTGCACTTGCCACACCAGAGAGGGCATGGGGCAACAGAAACCTCCTCGTGCGGCAGCGGGGACTCATGCTGCCACTGTCCCATCCCAGCACACAGTGCTTGGCCCACTCCCGCAGTGGCCAGCTCACCCCCACTTTCGTGGGGCACTTTCCCTGGGGCTATGTTTATCACCAGGTGTGCCGTGCGTTGGACGCACAGCCCCTGGGCACACACCACACTTGGTGCTTGGCTTATGCTGCAGTTAGCATACCTATCGGCATCACCTCCCCCACCTGTAGCAATGGAAATAGTAACACATAAATGCAGACACACACACAGGAAATCCCCACCCTCAGTTCTCAGGTGCTCCCCTGAAAGGTGCTGGTGGGGACAGAGGGACAAACGCTTGAGAGCACACATGGACGGAGGAGGCAGAGGGAGAAAGTGGACAGTAGCTCCAGCTGCAGTCCCCATGGAGTACAGTGCTGTGGAAGTGCTTTCCCTGCAGCTCTGTATCAACAGGGACCCTGGCTAGGCAGACGCAGACACTCAGGGACCTGCCTTAATATGTGAAGCCTGCTGGGTGATTCACAGCACATGGGGCCGTGCTCTGTCTTTTTCAGTGGCTGTCCTAGCCCCACAGCCCTTCAGCCCCTGGCCGCTGTCCCCAGTCCAGAGGCCCTCATGGCAGTTTGATTTGTTTTAGCCATTGAGAGAGTCTATATGTATAAAGCTTCCACCACACAGGGCACAAGGCATCTACAGGATGGCCAAGGGAATCAGCCAGCATGGATTCAGGAGGCGCAGATCTACCTGACCAACCTGATCTCTTTTTATGACCAGGTAACCCACCTGGTGGATGTAGGGAAGGCCATGGATTCACTCTGGTAGTGGGGCAGAATCCAACAGCATGAGATTTAACAAGTCTAAGTGCTGGGTTCTGCCCTTTGGCCACAACAACCCCACGCAGCGCTACAGGCTGGGGACACAGTGGCTGGAGAGCAGCCAGGCAGAGAGGGACCTGGGAGTACTGGTCGACAGCCAGCTGAACACAAGCTAGCAGTGTGCCAAGGTGGCTGTCGGGGTTTGACGCAAATTGGGGGCTGAGCCAAAAAACCCAACCAAAACCGAACAAAACCCCCCCACCCCTCCCCAGGTTCAAAAACAAAAAAGCAAAGGAAAGTGTGGAAAACACAAACTATTTACTTTAGTAAACACACAAGTCAATATACAACAGTTTTAAACAGCAAAGTCTGTTGTTATGAGAGAAAAACCTGTGATATCCCACAATGCTGTGATGTGAAAAGTCCTGTAGAACTCAGCTGAATTCCACTGACAGTCCCAGAAGAAACTTCTCAGGTGCCCAGACAGTAGCTGGAGCTCAGGGTCCTGATGGAGGCACTCGAGGGGAAAGCAGGAGATAGACTGGAAGAACCTGGGGTGGGGGGAGAAGGGAATTGTAGGCTCTCTCTCTTCTACTGGCTGGAGTGCAGCAAGGAAATGTCCAAGGAATAAAAACCACATGGGGCTCTCCCAGGGCTGGGGCACACTCACCCGAGGAGCCCTTCTCCGATCTTACGTATTGCAGCCGTGGTAGAGCGAGTAACAAGCCCAAACCTCTGCAGCTGTGTCCTGTGTACTACTGGAAAATTTATTTTTTCTCCAACTGCCGCTTCTGGTTTGGTTTTTTTTCCTGTTCCGGATAGAGAAAGAAAATTACCTTGGTCACTAAGGACCAGTACCCACAACAAAATTCCCTCCTGGACGAAGCGAAGCACAAAGATATGGAATATATATACACAATTGAGTCACCCTAGGATAGTGGCCAAGAAGGGTGATGGCGTTCAGGAATAGTGTGGCCAGCAGGACTAGGCAGAGGGACCTTGATAGGCTGGAGAGATGGGAAGGCTCCAAAAGTATGAGGTTTAACAAGACTAAGTGCCGGGTTCTTCACTTCGGCCATAACAACCCCATGCACCGGTATCGACTGGGGGAGGAGTGGCTCGAGACTAGTGAAGTGGAGAGAGACTTAGGTGTACTGATTGATAGGAAACTCAATATGAACCAGCAGTGTGCCCAGGTGGCTAAGAAGGCCAATGGCATCCTGGCCTGCATCAGGAACAGNGGGCCCCTCAGTTTAAGAAAGATGTTGAGATGCTCAGACATGTCCTAAGAAGGGCAACAAGGATGATGAAGGAGCTGGGTTTTTTTTTAGCCAGGAGAAGAGGAGGCTCAGGGGAGACCTTATCACTCTCTACAACTACCCGAAAGGAAGTTGTAGTCAGGTGGGGGTCAGTCTCTTCTCCCAGGCAACCAGTGACAGAATGAGAAGACATGGTCTCAGGCTGCACCAAGGGAAGTTTAGGCTGGATGTTTGAAAAAAATTCTTCGCAGAAAGAGTGATTGGCCATTGGAGTGGGCTGTCCAGGGAGGTGGTGGAGACAACATCCCTGGAAGTATTTTTTAAAAAGAGACGATGTGGCACTTAGTGCTAAGGTTTAGTTGATGAGATGGCATTAGGTCATAGGTTGGATGATGATCTCTAAGGTCTTTTCCAACCTAGTCGATTCTGTGATTCTTTTTCCAGGACTGGTGCTTCTAATTCCTGGTCAAAGGCAGGAAGTGGGGGAGCAGTCCATGGTGATGGGCAAGTAACTGTAGTGCTCCTTAAGGAAACTTATCATGTGTTTTGAAGAAGATGCTAAAGAAAAGCATAGATAAGACAGAAGTTACTGTTGCCAAAGGTCATAATACCAGCTGTCTTGTAATTCCCAGTGGCATTTTTAGAAGCAAAAGTCAAAAAGAGGGCTTTGAAAGATATCCGCTTGTCATAGATTGGCATTGTAATGTGTGTGGTGAATGCATCTTTGTATTTTATATTCCATATTGCTGTATTCGGCCAGTGCTGTCTGTAGCATCCCCCCTCCAGTTATGATGGTAGATCCTGGGAAGGGTAATGGCGCATTGCAGCAACGGGAGTTCCAAAAAGCGGCGGCAGCTGCGGTGGTGGTTACAGTGGTGTGGCGTGGTGTGGGGGCAATTGGAGCAGCTCTTCGTTTTCCAGCTTTCCCTGGAGAATCGGAGGAATTGAACTCTTCACATGGACTTATCAGAACTGAAAAAATCTCAAACATCTGCTTTGGAGAGGCTTCACATCTGACCAGGAGTTTGGTTCTGGTTGCTCCCACCCCGGTCTTGGGGAACAAATTAAAAACTGAGTGGACATTTTTGGACAGTTCACAAACAGGTTTATTCTCTGTTGTTCCTCAGCTCTCTGGAGCAAGGTTTTGAGTTATACGTCTGTGTATTTTAGTTAATAAATAATTATTGTTTTCTTTCACTTACCTTTGAGGAGAGAAATTATGCTATTGGAATTAGTGGGGGAGGGAGGAATAACAGCAGACTCTCATTGTAAACTTAGACACAGCTGAAGACTGAAGAATGCTGCATGGTACTGAATCTTGAATACGGTATTTGATTCAGTAGTCTTTTTCTTGTGCCAGTATTGCAACAGTGTCTTCTGCAGCTGGATGCTGTGTTCTGGGTCTGCTGCTGCTTTTAAAGAAACTTTTTTTGCTGCTCACTCAACCACTAGTATCACTAGTGATTTTAAGACAGCAACAGATGTAGTGATTGTTCCTGAAATGTAGTGTCTTTTTCCTCCCACTATAGGAGATTTCAACTAGCCTAAGACAGAACTTCTGCAGATATGACCTCTTCTCAAGTCACTTTTGAAGTAAGAGGACCAGCAGTACCAGGTACTGTATTATGTATGGTTTACCTAGAAGAAAACTTAATAGAAGGGTGTTGTTG